>JAHXMU010018340.1:0-10055 GCA_019455685.1 Philornis downsi
AAATTTGACCGTATAAATCTTAGATATATAGATTTCTCAAGAATTTATTGATTTGCTCGCGTTGCATGGGTTAGTATTGATTGTAGGTTAGAATTGATGCCCGAAATAATTAATCTTAATAAAGTTTAATTTCAAAACTATCAATTTTCATAAATGTTGGTCCAAGCTAAAAAAATTTCATAAAAATTCTAAAAATGTCTAACAATTGTGGAATCTTTTGCAAACATATAAAGTGTAGCCTAAGTTTTGGTCACTTCGATACAAGTTAATGCAAGTTGTCTGGTGTTTTCCTCTCATCCTGTTGAAAACCTTTGTATTTTCTTTCTTTCTGATATTCGCAAACAAAAATCTTACCACAACAATTGATTGAGACCACTTCCAAAGGCAAATAATACCAAGACATACAAAAAGAAAAATTTCATAATATCCATGACCATGCGGGACAATGACACCTGCAGTGGCCCCAAATGTGGATTCACCGAAAATATGTAAACCAATTTGAGGCTACTGAAAATGTTGGCCGCACTAAAGAGACCTTCCGATATCAGCATTGGGTCCCAGGTGTCCCAACGCTCACGCGGTAGATCGGTGGCGTGTGGATTGGTGATCATTTCTTTTTGCACTTGGAAAAAGGAGACCACTCGCAAGGCCACTGTGGCCACATACAAGGAATTTGTAACAAAGTCAATGACATTCCACATATCGTTAAGATATTCCTGCAAGCCCACATCCCACAGCTGCTTAACTTCGCTCCAGATGAGGCCTAAAAATAAAATCAGAATTATAAATTTGTCTCTTATTACTGGTGACAAATTACAAAACTTACCGCTAACCCAGGATAATATTAACCATTCAATAAATGTGGGTTTAGCTCCCCTTTTTGTGGGTAACTCTTCGACTTGATGGACCACACTCTCGGAGTCGGTCCAAAACCAGCCGCCTATAAAAGTTTCAATACGCTGCGAAGCCAACATTAATAAAACTAGAAAGGGAATTCCATTTGTAATCACAGCAATAAGATATTCTGGCTGAAAAAATAAACTTACATAGAAACGTAAAATATGAGGCACTGTGACAGATAAATTTTATAAAAGGTTTTCTCATTGTTTGCCCCACGCTGGAATAGGGTGCCAGTATATAAGCCAAAGAAAATATGGGAAACATAATACCTGAGGACAAAGTTAGTTAGGAAGTTAGGATGTTGAATTTGAAACATTTAGTGTTAGTGTCAGCATTATTACCTATTCTAATTATATCTAAGGCTTGCAAAGCCATATTTTTTCGCCGAAATCCGGGTAATCCTTCATACCAAATACTAGCCAGAAGTTGTTGAACGTTAGGATGGGCAACAAACTGAAAACAAAGTAAGGTTATTATTAAACTTCGAATTTATGCATAGAATATCAGGTATAGCCAGTTTTGAGTTTCAGGGAAACAAAAAGATTTTAAAAAAATTAATGAAGTAATTAAAAAAACAGCTAATTTTGGGTGTGCTTTAGCATTAGCAACTATAATTTGGCTTGGCGAAACCATTGCCTTTGCTATGAGCCTAGAAGTATGTATAAATATACTAATAAAGAGTTATCCATTTATCTGGTAGTTATCCAGTTATCTGGCAAGACTGTCAGTTATTAAATATCTGTCATCTGAAATGATATTTAGTTAGTTAGTTTAGTAACCGAAGAACGCGTAGAAATTCCAAGTGTGGACACTTTTCGTGCATTATGGGGTGATTATATGGTAGTCATAATAGACCTACTGTGCAAGGAATTGGCAAGTTTATAAGGAAATTTGAAGAAACTGGAGGCGTTACAGATGTGATCAGGCCTGTGCATCATCGCAATGTACGCATTGCCGAAAATATTGCTTCTGTTAGTGAATGTGTTGCGGATAAACCGAATTTCATTCAGAGCGCTATGACCGTATGCTGATCAATTTTTTTCTGGCCTGCAATTAAAGATTATGAACTGGACGATATGTGGTGTTAACAAGACTGTGACATGATTTTGGCTTTATTGCATGAAAAGTTTCCGGATTGGTAATTTCATGTATTTAATACATAATTTCAAGATCCAAGCACTATAATTAAAAAAAGTTTCATCCAAATTATAGCGTTATGTGTATTTTATTTAACCCTACTTTTGAAACCGAAAAATGAATAACCCATTCCAAACCTAAGTTTTTTATTTATTACAAGACTGATCCCTGTTCTAAACAATCTGATTGACATAAGACTTGGAAAACCGACTATAGGCTAGAGACTCAAAAGCTGGTAAAAAATGAAAAAGACTTGAGATCGACAGCTTCTACCTTTCCTTTAACTACAGGGTGGGCCATATGAGTGTTGGCGATTTAATTCTTCAATTTCTTGGTAACGCGCGGCGCGGGGTGGCGGGGGGATATGTTGTTCGCTGCGCTGCTTTCTGGAAATTTAGTCGCCATGAAGCCGTACACGGGAGTGCAGCGTGCATTATGTGTCCGAGCGTATTACGAAAACAATAAATCAGTGATTACTGCACGACGTTTGTATCGGCATGAACACGGTTTACACGATTTAAGTGAAGTTCCAAGCGCCAATGTGATACGAAAATGGATCAGAATGTCCGAGACAACCGGCTCAACAGTACCAATTACGGTTCGTGGTCGCCCAGTTTCTGCAAGATCAGCCGACATTGTGGAGCGTGTTCGAGTTTCAGTTCAGCGAAATCCGCAACAGTCAACACGTAAGAGAAGTCAGTTTTTGGATGTCAAAGCTTATAAGATTCAGATAGTCCAAAAATTAAAACCCGATAATGCCAATAACCGACTTAACTTTGTCAATTTGATGCTAGAGCGGTTCAACAATTTCAACAACGTGATTTTTAATGATGGGGCCAATTTTCACCTTAATGTGAACAAGCAAAATTGTCGGTTCTGGTCCGAGACTAATCTCCGACGCTTGCATGAACGTCCACTTCACAGCCCTAAGCTTGTCGTGTGGGCTGGGATAACGTCAACCGGTATTATTGGACCATACTTTTTGAGGACGGAAGAAGGCATGCGATGACGGTTAGAGCGAAAAATTATTGCAAAACATGCTGGCAGACTTTTTGGTGCCAGCTTTGCAAGAACTTCAAGGCAATACCTCGAGGATGTGGTTTCAACAGGATGGGGTCACATGTCATACGGCTAGGGTATCCATAGAGCTGCTGAAAAATGTTTTTCCTGGAAAACTCTTTTCGAAAAGGGGGGATATTGAATGGCCCCCACGTAGCCCCGATCTCTCTCCACGCGATTATTTTCTATGGAGCTACCTCAAATCGGTAGTCTACGAGAATAATCCGACCAATTTCGAGCAGTTGAAGAGGAACATTATTCAGGAAAGTAACAAAATACCGAGAACAACTTTTCAACGAGTTTTCCAAAATTTGCGACTTCGGTTCCAAGAGTGTCAAGCAGCCGAGGGAAGCCATTTGGACAACATTATTTTTAAGTCTTAAAAATTCCCATGCTTCTACTTTTTAAAAATACAAAAATATTTTTTTTTATGTTTCGCAGTTTTTTTTTAATTGAAGAATTAAATCGCCAACACCCTTATGGCCCACCCTGTATAAAGATGCCTTCGACAAACCAGCCTGAGCTACTTTAAACCAAAGTAAGACTATGATATCGTATGATATTTTCAACGTGCTTATGCAAATAAGAATGAGGGCTTTAGCAAAAGCCAAATGTAAGTGCATACGGTTTTGAGATACACTGCGGCCTTCTAAAACGTTAGGAAGGAATCAGTATAAGAAGTTCGGGCAGCGAACAAGACCTGAGCACAATTATTCGTCTTGACGAAAAAGCGTCTCGGTTTGTTGTGTAAAAGTTATCAACTAAAATTTTAAGGTAGGGAATGGTTTTCTCTACTCCTTCGTCATCGTCGAATAATAAATAACGCTGACGTTTTATCGCCAAGTTGTTCCAAAGATTCCACCCTTTGAGGCCTTTCAATTATTATGATTTTCGCAACTTTTCACAATACATCTCTCTGTCGTTGATTAGGTGGTAAATTTATTCCCTCTGAACCAAAATGCGCAAAAAATCTTGCTGCACATATTATGGCCTTTTTTGTTTATTTCGGGGCTTAGTAATGGATTCATATTTCGTCCACAGTAGTGAATGGAATTTGAAATTCTCATAGGCTAAGTTGAGACATCTTTAAACATTGTTTTGAATTATGATCTACAGTGAACAATAAAGTCACTAACGTTGTCGTCTACAGGCAAACACTATATTCCTGAAAATTGTGTAAAAACAGAGCTGTTTTCCTAATCGTAATGCACTGCTTTCTTAAATAACTCTTGTAGCGTTATTAGTACAGTTCTAAACAAGCAAGATATTACTGCGGCTTTCTCAAGTGTTGAACATGTTTCAGCCAAATTGCAGTTTCTTATTTATGGAAAATGTTGTTTGCGGATTAAAATATTTTCTCGTTGATATAAAGGACAGTTCATATTCATGTAATATCATTAAGACAAGTACATTGAAATATTTACCTTCTTTTGTCTTAATTTAATTGCTAATTTTAAGCGATTTAAATGCATACGTTCGCCATGCTCATAAACTGGACCGGTAGGATCATGATTTAGTAAAATTTCCAATTCATGAGAAGTGCGGGTATGATCTAATAAAGCGGTGGCAAAATCCTGACATTGTTTGCGCAATTCCTGGTATTCATTCTGAAAATAATATGATATTATACTCGTATAAAGTAAAACAACTCGATAACATAAATTTTTCTTACCTTAAATTCATGTTCTAGAAAACTTAAACGCCTTAATTCCCATGACAATTCAAATGCAGTTAAAATAGGATCCTTTGAGGACAAGGCAATTAAACTTGGGCTCGCAAGAGCACGATAAGCATTAATGCGCGAGCGAGAGTGGCGCAAAGAATCCTCCTGGCGCGATTGAACACATTCATCACAGCCGCAACTACGGAACGAAAAAAAGAGAAAGATAGATAGTTGATAAAATTATAGAGGAAATTGTTTGTAGCAAATTTACCGCACATCATGAGGCATAGGTAGGACAGCACCGCGATCTAATAATATCTTTATTATCTCATAATTATCACGATGGGCGGCTAAAATCAAGGGTGTTATATCTGGGGTGAATGTTGAAGTATCCTCGGGAGATGATTCCCAGCTCTGGAAAGGTTAGTCATATTAGTAACTTTGGTGATTCTGATAATTTGTTATAATTTTTATAAAATCTGATATTTTTGTTAATTTAGATAGATAATTTCAAACTTTTGATGTTGATAATTTCGATAATGTTGATAACTTCGATAATTTTGGTAACTTAGATAATTTTAACAATTTTGGTAATATTGATAATTTGGATAATTTTGATAGTTTTGATAATTTTGATAACTTTGACAAGTTTGGTAACTTGTATAATTTTGACAGTTTGGATAATTTTGATAATATTAATAGTTTTAATAATTTTGATAGTTTTTATAATTTTAATAATATTGATAATATTGATAATTTTGATAGTTTTGATAATTTCGATAGTTTTGATAATTTTGATAGTTTTGATAATTTTGATAGTTTTGATAGTTTTGACAATTTTGATAGTTTTGATAATTTTGATAGTTTTGATAGTTTTGATAATTTTGATAGTTTTGATAATTTTGATAATTTTGATAACTTTGATAAGTTGGGTAACTTGGATAATTTTGATAATATTGATAGTTTTGATAATTTCGATAATTTTGATAATATTGATATTTGATTTTGATATTTTTGATAATTTTGATAGTTTTTATAATTTTGATAATTTTGGTAGTTTTAGTACTTTTGATAATTTTGATAATTTTAATAACTTTGGTAATTTCGATAATAATTCTGGTAATTTTAATAATTCTGATAATTTTGACAACTTTGAAATTTTTTTCTAATTTTTATTTGATGATAATTTTGACAATTTCGATAAATTTGATCATTTTGAAATTTTTATAATTTTAATAACTTGGATAAATTTGATAGTTTTGATAATTTTGATAACTTTGGTAATTTCGATAATAATTCTGGTAATTTTAATAATTCTGATAACTTCGAAATTTTTTTCTAATTTTGATTAGATGATAATTTCGATTTTTACAATTTTGATGATTTTGATAACATGGATAATTTCGATAATAATTCTGGTAATTTTAGTAATTCTGACAATTTCGACAACTTCGAAATTTGTTTCTAATTTTGATTTGATGATAATTTTGACAATATCGATAATTTTGATCATTTCAAAATTTTTATGATTTTGATCATTATAATATTTCTTTTTACAAATTTTTATCAATTTTGAAATATTTGATCATTTTGATGATTTTGATAATGTCAACAATTTTGATAACTTTCGATAATTTTGAAGATTTTGGGAAATTTAATACATAAAAATGCATAAAAAATGTTGGTTAAACTTTATGTACGTTAAAAATTTGCAAAATTTTTAAGATTTTATTTCATTTTGACTTTCTACAATTTCGATAATTCTGATAAATTTGGTAAAATGTTGCTCATTTTGAAAATTTTAAAAACTTTGATAGTCTTGACAAATGTTTTCCTTACATGATTCCCCTCACTATGAAATGTCACGTTTTCGTGGTCCAACAGAACTTCCACTGCCTCCACAAACTCCTCGGATATGGAATGCAGTAAAGCGTCTTTTGTGTCCACATTGTAGCCTATCAGAAGTTCTACCATTTCCAAATTTTCATTATCGATGGCCATCAGAAGAGCAGTGCGACCCAAAGGATCTACACAATTGATATTAATGTAGTCGGTATCCTGGGCTTTTTGTAACATCCTGAACGAACGAAATTTTAAAAATTTCAAAATTTTGCTTTATAACAGAGATTGTATTTTCGTTTTGCGCAACCAACCTTCTAGTGCCCGCCATATCACCCCTTTCCACAGCGAGCAGAAATTTCTTTTCCTCCAATGTCAATTGCCTGATTTCCTGATGTGGCCTTATGATGTTTTCCTCCTCCATCATGCCGTGTATGCTGTGGCGCTGCAAGCAGTTGAATACAACGAATTAAACACAAATGGGATTCTAACCAAACCAAAACAACTAACTAACAGCTCCAGCAGACATGAAGGTCACTCACTAGCTATGCTTTGGAGGACGCAGCTTCTTCATGTCAACTTCGTGCCACCGCACAATGCAAGATATTCGGCCCTGCTCTGGCGCCATTTAGCCGTACTCACCTTGACCTTTTTAGCCGGTTCTATCTGTACACTAATGTGACCCGTACTGTCGGTGCCATTGGATTTCTTTTCTGTATCCGAACCGTTGCCGCTTACGCCACCACTGCTGCCTCCGCTGCCGCCTCCACTGCCGCCATTGGCATTGGGATCTGTGCCATTTTTGATTTTATTCAAAATGGGGGCCAATACTGATTTCCTGCGTGCCGGACTCACAAAGTGCAACTTTTTTCCTTCGTCTGGAAAATAATGAAAAAGCAAAACCACAACAAATTGGTAATCGACTGTGACTCGGAAAGTTATTACTATGACCAATGAAGATGGGAGGATTGCATTTATGCATTTTTGTGTCGTCATGACATTGGTTATGTTGATGAACATGTATGATTGAATAGCGGAAAATTACATTACTTGTAAGTATTGCATGAAAATTCGACTGATTCGCGCAATGAAATCGTTGAAGCGTTAAATAACACGAGAATTGAATTGAATGATATGATTTGTTTATGCATCATTTGATTTATCGGTCAAGGTTAGGGATGGACTAGGAGAGAAAGTGAAAGTTTATTTGCTTTAGAGAACACAAATCATTGGGAAAACGATTCTAAGGGAAGACCAAAGCGAATAACTTTCAGTAAACACATAATTTTTATAAAATTAAGATAAACATCAAAAGAATGTAGTGAGATGTAAAACGTCTCTGATTTCACATAAAGTTGCAAACAAACGACTAGTATTAGAGTATTAGAACTTGGAAATAGGTTTCTCTTATGGTGTGCAAGTCAGCCCATCAACCCTCTGCCAACTATTGGGAATTGATAATTTAAAAAGCGGGGTTTTTTGGTTTTTGGATTAAAATAAAATTACAATAAATATATAGAATTTTCTATTTAAAACTATGTTAATGTTTTTCTACAACAATCCAAAATATGGAACAAATTAGAGAAAACGGTCGGATTTAATCAAATTGAGTTCTGCTCGGTAAAAATTCCGTCTTGAACATTTGTTTTCGTTAAACAAACTATGGGAATGGCATAAATGCAATAAAAATGTTGCACTGAATTACTTGTGCTGACTAATATCTTTAGAGAAATTTTACAGGTATTATTTCCTTGGAATGTTAAAATTTTGAATGTTCTTTTTGTCCTTCTAACGGGGTGTATCCAAAAAATTCACTTATATGAATAGCTATTAGCTTAAAATATTCTGTAAATCTATTGCGAAATGGGTTTGAGTAAGCAACCTCTCGTCTTCAATTTCCTTTTATGCTTTTAATTCTTTCCCAAAGTAAATTTAAAATGTGCATCAAAAGTGTTAATTGTTTGCTTATAACACGGATATCGTTGAATAATACTAACGTTCATTTTCTAACATTTTTGTTTGTAATTTTTCGTACCATTGCCTAGAAAACTGCTCCAAAATTGACTATAATGTTCTTTAATCATGTTACCGAATAAATTCCACCAGAGATTAACGATTCAGCTCTTGCTTTCATAATACCTAATAGTCCTTTTTTCAAACCAAAATCACTTGAAAGCGACATAAATAATATATTTTCTATAGTCTAACCTCTATCTTCAATTTTATTTAGTTAATTCCGTTCCACGAATTAATCCACCCATCGATTGTCTATTCAAAAAGACTTTCGTTGAAATCAATTAAAGAAGACAAGGAATTTAAGAGCAATGTTTGCTTATCGATAATCTGCTTTAAAAGTTCTTTCACAAATTTTTTGTAAAATTGTTAGATGAGTCCGCGGAAGGTGTATTGACAGAATTTGTCGTGCCAAAACTGGCTTTCACAATTTCGGTCTAGCAATTTTGACATCAGATTCTGGAAAGCCAATTGAATCTGATGGAAACGCAATGAAGTAATAAATAAATACAAATCGGCGAATAACAACTCGTAAGATCGCTGAAAGACTAAATTAGTCGAATTCGATCATTCACAATAAGTTGATTAAATCTCAAAACTCCTTGTGTTCTTGCGGAAAGAAATTTGTATCACCGTGTTGATATTTGTGATTTGCTTCTGAAATATCAAGAAAATATTGTATTTTTAAAGTGCATTAAATACGAGAAATGGGTAGTCCGTAATTACATTAGATACAGTAGACAATGGAATAAAAATATATTAATTTTTATCAAGAAATGTGATGTTGTCTTTATGACGGGTTTTTAAGGGAATGGTTTTATTTTGTTTGAGCTTCTACTAGACAACACAAAGACCAATTCTGAAGGGTACTGTTACCAGCATGGCTAGTTAAATGGTTTACTTAAACAGCAAAAGCCAGAATCGATTGGTAAAAAAGTTGTATTGTTGAGAGATATCATACAAGTTTGGTAACTTGCAAAAAGCTTTGGATGGGATATATTGTCACACCTATCATGTTTTCCAGATATGGCACTTTCTGATAATTACTTGTTTCGGTCGTTACACAAATTATCTGAATAATAATACCTTTACTTTAAATCAAGAGATAAAAAATCATTTGGATCAGTTTTTTGCCAGCAAAGAACAATAATTTTTGGGAGCGTGAAACCATACTATTTACCAGAATTAACAATATATAATTCCATACAATATTTACTTACAATAAGGAAATCGTCTTCAATTTTTATAAAAAAAAAAAAAAACAAACAACCCAATAGGTCTAGCAACAGATCAGTTGCTGCTGGCTTTGTGAATATTTAAAATTTAAAACATATCTTCGAAAAAATAAAATAAAGATATTCATTTGGTATTTTGTTCAAGATCAATTACAGGGTTGCCCATATTCGACGGACCCATGTTTTAAAAAAAAAAATCAAAGAAAAAA
>JAHXMU010018413.1:0-10064 GCA_019455685.1 Philornis downsi
TGAGCAGGACTATACCTTGCTAGCGAATACCTATACCGAATTGTATCCTTGGAATAAAACCCAAATAATGCATAACCTTACAGATCGCATGTGTCTCATAAATTCGAATGAGAAGCGCCTAACTACTATGTCATTACTCGACCAATTGATCCATTTTAATGTTCTCTTTCCAAAAACAAGCTCACTAACCCATGTAGAGGAGAACATTAATTTTTATCAGTGTGTACTATTTTTTCCAAAGCACTCAATATTGCGTCCAAGCTTTGATCGGGCATTGAAAAAGCTTACGGATGCGGGTATTACCTCTTATATAGCACAGCGTCGCTTTCAGCGACGTTTTCTTAATACGAATAGTCGCATTGCACAGTCTGTAGAAGGTCGTATATTAAACCGAAATTTGCAAGGGCTGTACATACTCTATGTCACCTTATGCGGATTGGCAACAGTTATTTTTATATTGGAAGTTCTAACGCAGAAGTCACAGAAATTGGTGGCCTTAATGGATTGGTTAAATTAAATGCGAGAATGAAATTGAATAATTTTAAACTTTAGATGTGTCTAAATGTTGATCACATTATTATTAACTTATCTTGATGTTGTTGCAATAGAAATATGAAGAATTATAAAAAAATAAAGTAAAACATTCGAAAAGTATAGTAAATGTGCGTTTTATTAATAGGTCCATTTTTCCGATTCGTATATACAGTGATGTGAAAAATAATAAGGACACTAATGTCAAACTATAACATTTAATCAGAAAATAAGTAAAAAGAGAAATTGCTAAAAATAACTGTACTTATTTTTAGGTAATACATTACAAAAACGAGTTTCATTATGTTTTTTAAAATTGTTGTTTTTATTTAATTTTTTTTTTAATAAATTAAACTTAAAATACAAATTCACCCTGTGAAAAAAATAAGGATACTTCGTGTTTTCATCTAAATAATACTATAACATTAACAAAAAAGAAGAGATTCACAATTAATACTGTTCTAATATTGTTAGCCAGTGGTTAATATTTGTTGAGCCTCCTTCGTTTTTTAAAACTGCTAGGCATTGTCGGGGCATAGAGTCAACAAGCTTTAGACAGACTGAAATCGATATATCATTCCACGCAGCCTGAATTAATTCCCAAAGCTGATTGCAATTCGTGGGACACTTTCCTCTAATTGAAGCTTTCACTATATTCCACAAATTCTCGATAGGATTTAGATCTGGAGATTGCGCAGGCCACTCTAATAAATTTATCTTGGTATTCCTAAACCGTATGTTTGATGTCATTGGCCTGTTGGAACACCCATTGCATTGACATATTTTCTTCGGCATAAGAAAGCATACAATTTTATAGAATGTCAACATAACCTGTTGCTTTCGTAATGCCCTGTATACGATACAGTGGCCTAAAACCATAGTAGGAAAATGAAAAAATGATCCCCAAACAATGACATTACCACCGCCGTACTTTACCGTCTTTAAAGTGCATTTTGGGTTGTATTCCGTATTAATTGGTCTTCTTACAGTATGAAGACCCCTATTTGAATAAAATAAATTAATTTTTGTCTCATTCGATCGTAGAATATTTCTCAATTTTTCTTGAGGTCAGCATGAGTGAACTTCAGCAAATTTTAGCCTTTGTTGTACGTTCTTTTTCGACTCCATTGCTACTTTTCTAGTACTATGAGCT
This sequence comes from Philornis downsi, assembly GCA_019455685.1. Classification (NCBI taxonomy): domain Eukaryota; kingdom Metazoa; phylum Arthropoda; class Insecta; order Diptera; family Muscidae; genus Philornis; species Philornis downsi. The sequence continues at coordinate 1,685 of JAHXMU010018413.1, forward strand.
TTAAGGTTCTCTTTAATAAGTGTTTTTCGAATTGTTGATGTGTCAATTTCTATGTTCAAATCATTTTTTATCTGTTTCGATGAGATAAATGGATTCTTTTTTACACATCAAATGATTCCACATTTAACTGTAGGTGTTATTTTTGGTTTTCTACCACGTGTTTCTCTTGCTGGAATCCATTTGACTGCATTTTCAACCATTGTTTTTGAAATTCCAAGCAACCTTGAAATTTTTCTATAAGAATTTCCATCTTTATGGAAATTTTTAATAGATTTTCTTAGTTCTAGGTCACAGTGCTTAGATTTTCCAATTTTTCTCTAAAAACTACAAAATTTTACTGTTCTTAAGTTTGAATTGAATTTAAAGTTTCACTAAAATCACTCTTCTTACCTTTTGTACACAAAAAAATAACTTTTAAAAGTTTTGATATTATTTTATTTTAGCGAATCGACAAACTGTCCTTATTAATTCGCACAACCAAAACCAACTGATCTCTGCTTAATAACCTATTTTTTTTAATGTATACAAATTCTAAGAATTTTTGTAACTGAACTTGTTTCTGTAATATATTATTACAGTTATTTATGAACAATTCTCCTATTTTACTTATTTTCTGATCAAATATTATTGTTGGGCAAAAGTGTCCTTATTATTTTTCATATCACTGTTCATAGAAGGCAGTTATAAGAGACGAAAATAACTAACAATCATTTGATAGGAAAGTGCTTGGTAAAAGCAGTCTGAATATTTTTTTTTACTATGAATTTATTTGAAGTTTGGCGTTTATGTGAACACATCTTGCGTTTACGTTGACGGTCCTAAAAGGGATCGTTGAAGAAGAAATAGCAAACCTGCCGCCTTAAGTGCTGAGAAAAGTAAATGAAGTTCCACTACAATGCGGCTAAATACGAAATAAATATTTTCAGCTCCGCTAACTTTTCACGATGAAACTAACTTCAGATAAACATGGTAGTGAAAGTTGAAGCTCATTTTTTCCACTAGACAGTACTAAATTTTTTCCCCCAGGGAAAATTTGCTAACGTTAATTTGTAAATAGCTGATTTATCAATATCTAATACAAACAAATGATTGCATCTGCCAGTTCTTCTATCAAGAATGAATTTGTAATACAAAAATTTCATAATTTAACAAACATAAATCCAAATATACGTAAATGGTTCAATACTTTTCATTTTATACTTGAATGACCTGTTTCGTATATTTGATGATATGTGAATTTCCTATTCATTTGCAGATAACGTACGATTGCTCTTTAAGGGAGGACATCAATTTGCTGGTGTCCTGCAAAGTAATATTAATTATGAGTTAAATTTGATCTGCTCATGGATGACGGAAAATAAACTGTCAATCAGCATTCCGAAAACAAAAGCTATGCTTTTTTCTAACCATGATTTAAACTTGAGTTTATCTTATCGTGGCACACTTGTTGAAGTGGTCCACAGTGTACATTGTTTAGGAGTAGTTTTAGATAACAAACTAAGCTTTAACTATCAAGTGGATAATGCAGCCCGGCGTTTAACTTATTCACTCCGAAGTTTTTATAACACTGATTTAGTGTAGCCTAGATCGATTAAGAAGAAATTAATTCATGCTTACACTGCCGCTCACTTGAATAGCGCCACCCTAATCATTTAACAATAGTGACTACTATTTAAAGTACATTTCACATAACAGTTCAGTTTTTACTTATTTGTTTCTCTTCCACTCATCACCTACAAAAAATTTCAATTCGTTCTTTTCTTTTAAATGAAAAAATGTGAAAAATGTGTCCTGTTTTTTGGTCCATTTGAATAGCACCCCTCACGTGGCAATCAGTTTAAGCGTGAAAGTCTTTTGCAGATCATCATAACTCAGATCGGATTACAGTAATTGTGTATAATTAAATATAAAACAATCGATTTTAAGTAAAATGAGCCGAGCTAAATCCTTGAGTGTCGAGGAAAGATCCAAAATTAAAACCTACAAGGACTGTGGACTTTTTATTCATCAAATAGCCAGAAAAACTAATAGAAGTCACAAAGTTATATCGACAATTTATGTGAAAATGACAATTTATATGAAAATAATATAAAAGGTCGAACAGCAAGTGCTATTACAGCCGCTGACAAGAGATATATGCCTCAAATTCGCACGATTCTGCTGCCAAAATCAAGGAAAAAGCTGGCGTAAGTGCAAGAGTATCAACGGTAAAAAAAGTTATTTTCAAAGCCGCACATTTACAACGCTTGAGACTTAGAAAGAAACTACCGCTAGACAATCTTCGTAAGGAACGTCGCCTTAATTTTTGTCGTACGTCTATGACGTGGAGTAGAGAGTGGAATAGAATTATATTTTCAGACGAAAAAAAGAATTAATTTAGAGGTTTCACGATCTTAGAGAAGAGAAACACCTACTCAATCGATTACACAGAAGGGAAGGTGGAGTTATGGTATGGGGTGCGATCTCTTATTATGGCATAATAGAGCTCCAGTTTCTCTCTGCAAAAATTAATGCGACTTCATACAAAACCGTGCTGGAAAAATCTTTTCCTGAAGTTAAAAATGTTTTCGGAGACTTGGAATGGAAATTCCAGCATGACAACGGGCCAATCCACACAGCAAGAGTCGTCAAATCATGGATTGAAAACCAAAATGTTGAGGTTATGAACTGGCCGCCTTACTCTGCAGACTTAAATATTATTGAAAACATCTGGGGATGCATATTACGCAAGGTGTACGAATCAGCAAGCAATATTCAAGCAAAAGTAAACTCGTTAATGGAATTAAACGGGCCTGGTCGTGTATTTCGCTGGACCTAATCAAAAAACTGTATGATTCTTTACCGAACAGAATATATGAATGTATTCTCAACCAGGGCGGAAGCACCCACTACTAAATTTTATTTAAATACTTATTTTTAAATTAGATGTAAGCAAACAATAATACCTTTAATTTAGAATTAATGTTTTCGTGTATAATCTAATTTTTGTAGGGTGGGGCTATTCAAATGAACCAAACATTGAAATTGAATTTCGGACTTTTTTTTCGTGTTTAATGTTTTAGTACTTAATTCATTAAAATGAAAGAAAATTAATGTTACAGGATTACAGTAAATACGTGAAATATGATTTATAAAAGCACAACCAGTTCGTTATAATTATTATTTTGAAAAAAAAAATCGAGCTTAGAAGAATATTTAAAGGGGGTGCTATTCAAATGAGCGGCACTGTATGTCATGCCTAGTATTCTATATTGTTTAGAGCTATATAGTGGCACTAATAAACAAAATATGAGGAAAATTTAGATGACATTTAGTAGAGTTATTGAATATTTATATTCACCGAGGCGTTGTGTTCATATAACACTGTATGTTAAGCGTTTCTTAAGCTGTAGTTATATCGATTAGAGGTCTTCTTATTTCTAAAATAATTACACTCATGGGTCGTGCTTTTGTAGTAAGAGTAGCTCGAATTTACAATTTAATACCAAGCCATTTAAAATGTTTTAAATTATGTCGTGATTCTTACAAAAGGCACATTCTGCAACATTTTCAGACTTTCCTGTAAAATGTTGTTTTCAATTAAATTATGAGCAGGCTTTATTACATACCGATTATCTTATATTTCTAGATAATATATTGATTATCTTCTAACTTCAAAATTAATCTTTTTTCATATATTTTTTTTGTCTTTAATAATCATACCCTCTTTAAAATCATATTATATTATTATAAATTTTATATTTAATTTTTATTACTTGTTTTTTTAAATTTATATTATTAAACAGATTAAATCTAATACATGAATTGTTGCATATTGTAATTTACTTATAATTGGCAGGAAGGCTGTAAATTACAAGCCAAAATAAATAAATTAAATTAAAGTATAGTAAACAGAAATCCATTGTTTTATTGTACTTTTTATTGTATTGTTTGAGCGCTCGTTAAAGAAATACACTAGCAAAAATAAATTACATCACATTTCATGGATTTTCTTCGATAGTGGCGAAAACTGGAGTTAGGCGGTTGAAAATGGGTAAAGTGTTTATGGGTCTTGGTACTACAAAAGCCAATAATACGCAATTATAGTTCCGTTTATACCTTTTCGGTAATTTCAATGCCAAATATGCACCACGCTCTAGAAGATCAATTGTCAAAATTGTCGAAAAGACCGTCATATAAATTTTATATAAATTGCCCAAAACCTAAACATTGCACAAAACAATCGTTTGGAATTACTTGAATAAGGCTAGATACAAAAATAAACTCAGTACATGGGTGCCAGACGAGTTAACGCAATAAAACCTCTGAGACTTATTTGAGAATCGCTGCCGAATCATAACACAATCGATCTATTTTTGCACCGGATGATGGCTGGTAATGAAAAGTTGCCCACATACGATAACGTTAAGCGAAAATGTTTGTGGTTGAATTGTGGTGAACCTGCACAAACGGTGGCCAAGGCAGGATTGACGGTCAGGAAGTTTTGCCATGTATTTGTTTGGATTGTCAGAAAATCACCTATTCTGAGCTGCTGCCCTGCTATCAAATTCTTCATTTAGACCTCTATCGGCAACAAATGGATCGTCTGAAGGAAACAATTGCCCAAAAGTGACAAACTTTGATCAATACTAGATTATTTGTATTTGATCAGAACAACGCAAGGCCACGCAAATCGATAGAGACTTGGGAATCTTGGTAAGGAGTTATTATATCTTTATATATATAATTCTATTGTACGGGCGTTGTCAGTGAACTCCTCCTAAACGGCTGGACCGCTTTGCATAAATTTTTGTATATGCGTCTGGGTGGTGCCCGGGATGGTTTAGATTTACAATTCGGTTCAGTTGGACAAAGGGGCGTGGTACCTCCCATACAAGCAAAAAAATAAAAATCAATTATTTCTGCTCCTGCTTACGGTATTTGAACAAAATTTGGTGCGTAGGGTTGGTGTACATATCTTAAGTGCTACTGCAAAAATGGGCGGGATTGGACAATAGGGGGTTATACCTCCCATACAAACCATAAATTAAATATCCAATATTTCTGCTTCTGTTTACGGTATTTGAACAAAATTTGGTTCATCGGTTTGGTGTACATATCTTAAGTGCTGCTGCAAATATGGGCGGGATTGGACAATGGGGAGTGGTACCTCCTATACAAACCACAAATTAAAAAGCAATTATTTCTGCTCCTGCTAATAATTTCCAATAAAAATAAAATTTGAAGGCAAAGCAACGTTTGCCGGGTCGGCTAGTACATTATACATTTACATAACAGTCTGGATATTTGCTACATTATATGATTTATAGGTTGCCCATAGAATCCTTTAACGATGAAGGACGAGTATTTTTCTCCCGAAGACAAAGTGCTGCATATCGTTAACATTTGACATGGTTGCTTTCCTACTCCACGTAAAATCAGCCGCTTGTGTGGTGCATCCTCGTGACAAACGAAGAACGTCTTTAAATTCAGCATACAGGAATTAGGTTTGCCGACTTACCACATCTTATAGGTTGGTAGTATGCTATCTTTTCACGGTGAAACTCCATTTGAAGCTAAATTTTTCCAGTAGACAGTACTATGATTTTTCACAAGGAAAATGTTTTTACATGGCACCGCCAACCGTATTTTGTCGATTTTCAACACTGAAATAGAGACAACTCAGATTTGTAAGTCATAATTTGTTTAATAATACATATTTGGAAACCTGTGAAATGATAGAGTAATAATAAAAGACACAGTTTTGCAACGTTACAAATACGAGTATTATGACTTATGAATATTTGTTCTTTTGACTTTAGTGTTGGAAACCAACAAAAAAAAAAAAAAAGTTGGCAATGCCACACAATGTCTCGTGGAATTTTTTCCCGTGAAGCAAACATATTACGTAGCTTATCCCAAAAGCCTCAATTTCATGCAGAATGAACAATCAATGAAAACTTTTGCACAAATAATCAGCATGTTTCGCGAATGTCTCTAATGGGTTATCTATAATCGTGTAGCACGTTTCCCTACACTTTAATGTGATCATATTAATAAGCTGTTATCAATCAGACAAAATCAGCAATATTGGTTATTTACACCTTTGCAACGTCAGCGTAAGAATTGCAGTCGTTTCTGTCTCATCCACCGATTAAGTTAATTTTCCACAAACGGGATAATGTTCTCGCAAATTGTTATGGTCTTCTTGTTGGCCACGATAAGCTGCCATAGTTCATCAATCCTACAAATGGTTGAACGTAGCGAACAGATGCTTGAATTTACGCAGGTGGCCTTTTTCATGGCCAAGCGTTTCATTAGCCAACACACCAACACTTTGATTATCATGCATAGATGTGATTTCCTTTGCGAGGAGCAGGAGCGATATCATGACTTTGTGCTGCAGAACTTTTTGTATAATGTGAATTATGAGCTAAGTATACAGCTGTACTTTGCAAAGTCCAACGATCGGCCATGGGATTATAATATGTTCATAGTTGACTCATCGTGGGCATTCGAGTTAAGTTTGACGGTAATCCCCTCAAAAGGCATAAACTAAAATTTTTGTTCTTCAAGCAGAGCCCTACGTTTCAGTTTTCCGAAAACTAAATACGAGAGACAGTTCTACTTTTTCATACTACTCACCTGGCCCGTGATGGTTCCAAACTCAGAGATGGTCCATATGCAACGGATTTTTGAAATGTGCCTCGAATTCAATGTGAATAATGTTATCGTCATGTATCGCAAACCCAAAACGAGCCACATAAGTTTCTACACCTACCAAATCTATGGTCCAAACCATTGTCGGGAGCGCATAACCATCCATGAAGTGAATCGCTATCAACGGGGCCACTTGTTAAACGATTTCCTATTTCCCGACCATATAAGCAACTTTTACGGATGTACTTTGACGGTTAGCGGACAAGTGATGAGGCCGCTCTTGTCATTTGACGGAGATATAAAAAATGAAACTCAATTAGAGGATTTGCAGCGTTTGGGTGGTAGCGAAGGTGAGATATTTAAAATGGTTGCTAACATTTTGAACTTCACAACCAAATTTCGGTTTCCCAGAGAATTGAGTATAATAGATTTGCATATGAATTCGAGTGGAGGCTTTGCGGATGTAAGTAATAGATGTGAATAAGATTGTGCATCACTTCTGAGGGAGGTGGAGATGGATCCCTATATCAAATGAAAGTTGGTTGTTCATTACATTTCATCGCGCTGATGATATCCTTATTTTGCGATTGCCAATGATTTAAAAATGAGAATACTTTTATCCTAAACTATCTAATCTCTAATCTATGTAAGTGCATTTTATTATAACTTCAGCCGAATGAATGTATTTTTTATAGCATTTCATATGGCAAAAAGTCGCTTAAATTGCCAAGTACCCTTAGTCAAATATGTTATCGGACTTTATAAATCGACCAGGCTACATCCGTCTGTCTTAATCCGTATATTCTTAAATTCATGACTTTTATTCAGTTGCACTGAATTCATACAAATTTAGCACACATCAATCTTTTGATCAACTTGGATCAGAGAATAAAAATGGACCGCATTGTCACAAGCATGATTACACTAGATCAATCAAATATCTTTCATAGGGTAATTTGGTGGGCTGAATTCGGTGGGCTGTAATTGGGTTTTCTCTATCACGTCAGGTTTTCGAGATACAAAAAAAAAATGCTTTTATTCGTTTTTTCAATAAAAAATTCTAAATTCTAATTTATTCTAAAATCAATGAATTTTCAAAAGTGAATGGCGTTATTTGAACGTCGTTTGTACAGGGTAGGCCATATGAGTGTTGGCGATTTAATTCTTCAATTTCCCGGCAACGCGCGGCGCGGGGTGGCGGGGGGATATGTTGTTCGCTGCGCCGCTTCCTGGAAATTTAGTCGCCATGGAGCCGGAGAGAAGTCAGTCTTTGGATGTCAAAAGAACAACTTTACGACGAATTTTGAAACGTGATTTGCATTTGAAGGCTTATAAGATTCAGATAGTCTAAGAATTAAAACCCGATGATGCCAATAACCGACTTAACTTTGTCAATTTGATGCTAGAACGGTTCAACAATTTCAACAACGTGATTTTTAGTGATGAGGCCAATTTTCACCTTAATTGCCATGTGAACAAGCAAAATTGTCGGTTCTGGTCCGAGACTAATCCCCGTCAACTGGTATTATTGGACCACACTTTTTTGAGGACGAAAGAGGGCATGCGATGACGGTTAGAGCGAACAATTATTGCAACATGCTAGCAAACTTTTTGGTGCCAGCTTTGCAAGAACTTCAAGGCAATACCTCGAGGATGTGGTTTCAATAGGATGGGGCCACATGTCATACGGCTATGGTATCCATAGAGCTGCTGAAAAATGTTTTTCCTGGAAAACTCATTT
>JAHXMU010018419.1:0-12354 GCA_019455685.1 Philornis downsi
GTAAACAAATCTACTTGGAACAAATTAAATGAATAAGATTGCCAACCACCAAATTTTTATTTTTTTCTTTGATTTTTTTTTTAAAAACATGGGTCCGTCGAATATGGGCAACCCTGTATAAATCGTCGTATAAGTTTAAGAGAAACAACCGCTGAATGTTTCACATATCAGTTCGTACTATTTTGAACGACTGTTTGGGTATAGAAGTCTCGCCTTTCGACTAATCACAGAGGACTTAAATTGTTTTTTTTTCTTAACTCTAAACACCTGTAGAAGGAACCTACCGTGTTTTCAGCAATGTTTTGACGTCACATTTGTAAAACGCATTATAAACGATGATGAGGCATGGGTTTTGCACACTAACCAGTCAACAAGCTTCGGAATGCCGCCTTCCAACTTATTGAACTCAATGTAAAGTTAACTGTTTTCTTTGACTATCGCGGTGTTGTGCAAGTGGAATGATTGCCAGAGGATCGGACGGCAAATAAAGAAAAATTTCTGAGTGTCATGCAGTGTTTGAGAGTGCAAGTTCGTTGAAAAAGGTCACATTTGTGTAGAGAAAACTCATCGATTTTGCATCACTATAACGCACCATACCAAGTGGCTATCATTGTGAATGAATTTGTATCTGATACGAGTATATCTCCGGTTTGGTTTTTTCTTTAACTCAACCCTAAAAGCGCAACATAAAGCAATAAAAGAGAATTCGCGGCCAGAACTGAAGTCTTTTCCGGAAAACATATTTCCTGAAAAATATTTTGTTGTTTGGATTATTCATGAATTATTGTGTTAAACAACATATCACTAAGGGTACTCTTAAAACCAAATGTATTCCAATACAATTTTTTTTTTGTTGAAAAAGGCCCAATGAGAAACCATATCTCTTGGCACAAATCAAACAGGTCTCCAAATTAAAAGAGGCGCGCTAAATCTCATTTTATTGCAATGAGACCACAAGGAAGCTCTCCATCCCTCTTTAACGTTTCCGTTTGTAGCCTTGTTAAGATGAATTTAGCGTCAACACCTAATAGCCGAATTAAAAACGCCATGATAATAAAACAAAGGTAAATTTGGTAGCGTCATAAAACTCGGCCAAACTAGAATAAATATTGACTTGCGATAAATGAATTACGGTCGATCAAGATGAACACTGGATTGTATGGAAGCTGAATAGGCTTAAGATAATGAATGACTCGAAAAGCTGAACAATTCATTAACAAAGGTAGTTGGTTAATATGGGTTTTTTTGTTGTTGCTTTATTTGTTTTTTCGTAGATTTTGTTTGCTTTTATAGCAGGCTATTTTGGTCAAGGTTTTGAAATGAATAAATATTTGTTTCAAAAAAATTTCCAAACCCATGTGGCATCAATTTGGGAGTAGTTCAGTTTGAAAATCGCAATAAATTGATTTCAAGTATCAGTTTCATACCTTTCAAGCAAATGCTGCAATGCAAATGCAATAAGCAAGAAATAAATCAATTTATAAAATATACATTTTATATGCATAAAAGATAATCAACCAGCTGAAACATTGCATATTTCTGAACTGTTTTAATATAAAAATTATTGCTTCTTAAATACCAAATGATATATTTATTGACACTTTTCTATAAGAAAATCGTCTTTGTTTGAACTTTCCATATACCCCTTTCACTTTTTTTACACTTCTCAACCGATAACGGTTGAGGATGTGCGGAATTGGAATGCATTCAAAGACAATTAAAGCATCATTTCGAGATTTTATTTGAAATCAACAATGGGTATGTTTTTCAAACCCGTAACTATACAATTCAATGCTATTACGTTGGCTGAGCCATGTTGCGCTCCAGCAGGGAAAGGCTTCAACAACGAACTCAGCGAGCGATGCAGAAGAAGGCAGACAACACTGCGTTTGTACGACAGATGAGTGAAGGCCCGCAGAAGACCGAAACACTTGGAGCACTTTTCTAGGCACGCCGTGATTAAAATATCTGTTCATGCCTCCATTCAAATAAGCAAGCAAGTAATAAAATGTAAAGAAAAATACCAACATCGATTAAAACAGCAATTTGTTTTGGAATGATATTTTACGTTCTTAAAATTTCATTGATTCATAATAATTAGCCTTGCATCCCGGTTATAGAATCCACTTCTTGACGGATATAAAACAAAAAAAGTTCGTGTTTTCCATCAAAAAATTGCCTTGCATCCCATAAATCAGATATGTTCAGTGAGTTTATACATATTCTGTTTTTAGACTCTCTCAGTGGGACGTACACGAATGTTTCGAATGTCACTATTTGAGAAACATTTACTAGACTGGCCGATTACGTCAAACAAATCGATTTGATCGCCTCTCAAATAATGAAAGTAGCTGTATCGGGAATTGAACGCGCGATCATACGAACGATAGTAGTGTGCATTAACCATCGAGGGCAAATACTCGGCTGTTCGCAGGGTTCGTCAGACAAATCGAGGTAACCGCCGCTTAAATAATGAAATCAGCTGTATCGGGAATTGAACCAGCGACCATGCAAACGATAGTTGTGTGTATTAACCACCGTAAAATATGTTTGCCTTCACCTTTGTTCATTTTGGATAAAGCCAACTATTTTTTCATGTATTGTACACGCTTTAGGAGCAATGTAATGCATGTTTTAGACCATTTTCTACTCCCGTTGTAAGGTTGTCTCTGCTTGGCGTTTCATTTACATTTTACAATTTCTGTATAAACTGTGGTAGAAAAAGAAAAGCTAATCAAAAGAAGTTAATAATTTTTTCATAGTTGTAAACATTTTTGCAACATGGTTATAGAGGTTGTTTGGTCAAACAACGTTGTATTGAGAAAAACTCCATTAGCGAGTAAACAATTTTGTCCTAAAAGTTTTACCAGTTTTACCAGTTTTTAATTTAAATTACATTTTTCTAAGTTGATAGCACTGCAATAGACATCTGACTGAAATTGTACTATACAAGCGCAATTAAATTTTTGAGCCACGCTTTGTTTTGTACAATGTAAGGAGTGATTTCTGAGATTTTTACAACGTGTGATTTTGTTGAGCAAAGAAGTTTACGAAAAGGAATTTCTGGTATAAAAACGTTGATAATGTAGCAGAAGACCTTCGGTGAACAGACTTTATCGGATAGAAATGTTTGCGAGAGTCATAAACGAATTAAAGAAATTCGAGAACGAAGGGAATGGCGCGGAGGCCATTAACCTTAATCAATGAAAGTTGCGTTAAACAAATCTGACATTTGACGCCCGAAAACTGACTATTAACAATAACCAAACATGTTGATGATGTTGACATTTCAAAGGAATTAGAATTAGAATTATGTTGAATTTCGGAAAATTAAATTATTTGGTAATATCTGGTTCACCATCTTTAATGCGAAGTAGATTCAGGTTCACTACATCAACTAGAAATCCATAACTTGTAATTCCTCCGATATCAGGCACTTCTATATTCTTAAAATCATTTACGGTGTGCGTTTGCACAGCTTGGAATCGGCTCCGTCTGCATCTACGAAATTTTGCTTATTCAAATCAAGTTTTCCAACACAAAGATTTGCATTAAGTTAGGTCATTATCGGCATTTGGTTTTTCTTTTTTATTTGCTTTATAACTGTATTTGATTGGGGAACTATAATATAAATTTTGCTATTAACATTTGAATTTACATCGTTTTTAACTTTATTTTATTATTATTTTTTCTTTTTTTTGATGTTTAATATTGCATTAAAGAATAGTTTATTTTGTTTGTTGTGTTATATAATTGGCCTTTTTGGCTTTCCTGTATCACAATGTATGAGAAAATAAAACGAAATGAAATGGAATCAGTGAATTCCATTCCAAAGATTTTTTATGCTTCAGATTGATATCAAAACTACTTTGATTTAAAAATATTTTTCCCATGGTCACCGTAAAAGTAATATCCATTTAGTGATATCAAAACCGGCGGCCTGGCAAAACTGTCAGCTGTTAAATACCTGTCATCTAAAGTGTTATTTATATACTAAAAAGTTTACTATTTTCGAATATAGATCGTTTGACAACCGAAGGAAGCATAATAACAGTTAGAAATTACTACAAAAATGGTAATTCAAACGTGGGCACTTTCAGTGCATTGCTGGTGATTATGGTCGTCATATTCGAGTTACAGTGCAAGGACGATTATAAAGAAATTTGAAGAGACTGGAAGCGTTACAGGCCTTTGTATCATCGAAATGTACGCACTGCCGAAAATAGCGCTTCTGTTATCGAAAATATAGCAGATATTCCGAATCTTGTTTTTCAATTCAAAGCACTGTGGCTGTAAGATAACCAACTTTTTTTGACCTGTAGTTAAAGATTATGACCTGGACTATATGTTGTTTCAACAAGACGGTGCCACAAGCCACACAACATGACCGATTTTGGCTTTATCGCATGAGAAGTTTTAAGAAAGCGTAATTTCACGTTTTGGCGACGCTTTTTATAGTGGAGCTACATCAAAGATCGTGTTTACGTGGATAAGCCTCAAGCGTTAGAGATTTGAAACCCAACATTTGTCAAGTTATTGCTGAGATACCGCCCGAAATGCGCAAAAAAGGTGGTCGAAAACTACCTAGAAAGGATCCACTGCTGCAACCAATCCAAATTCGTACATAATGGCAAGGTCCAAGGATTATAATGAAATAAAAGTTTCATCGAAATCATAGCTTTATGTGTGTTTAATTTAACCTTACTTTTGAAACAGAAAAATGAATATCCTGTTATATGAAGTATAAATATATAAATCGTATATAATTCGATGAGTGTACACGTGTAGCAACTATGCCCAATTTTACCACCTTTTTCTCTGAATATGTATACTTTTTTTAAATTGAGTATTTTTATGAACTTACTACTTGAGATCTCTGTAATTTACTAAACTATAGCCATTCTTCGTTATTAATGAAACTCCAGATAAAAATGCAGATTTTGCTTTTGATTTAAATGTGCTACGTCAAGAGTTTCCCGATTTTCTCTAAATTCTAGTTTTAAACACATTCTTGTTTTAAACCAAAAGCGAAATATTAAACCCCACGATGTTTAGCTCTTAAATATTTCCAAAACTAGAGGATGTCGGCTTAAAAACGTTCTTGTTTCTGCTAGTGGTTTGTAAAAAACTATTTCGGTGAAAAGTGGCAATCTTATAAAATGTATGATTTAAATTTCAAGGCGCCACGTTGTTTAGTATTTTTATTTGAGCCATCAAAAGTAAACTGAACTCAGTGAACTTCTAAATATGGAAAAAATGGTCGCCGTTATGTGGATCAGTATTTGAATTTAAAATGACTCAGTCGAACTAATTTTAAAGCCCAGCTAGATTCTACTCTAGAGGAGTTTGATCCTTCGTTTACGACTGCAAAATATTGGGTAGCAGAGTTTAAACGAGTTAAAACGTACGAGTTGCCAAGACGAACGCCGTAGCTGTTGACCAATTGAGGTGCCCACGGCTGATACGGATAAGAAAATCCTTGAAATAGTATTGGACGATCGTCGGCTGAAAGTGCGTGAGCTAGCTGAAATTATAGGCATTTCAAAAAAAGCTATACATCGTGTATTGACCAAAGATTTGAAAATGAGAAAGTTGTGCGCAAGATGGGTGCCGCGCTTGCTTTCAATAGAACAAAACTGGCGTCGTGAGATGTTACAGTAGAGTGTTTGCTGTTTACGTGATGAAATTAGGGAAGATAGGGCATATTTGACGAAAAAGAAAGTGTTGTTTCGTTAACACAATGCTCCAGTTCACACATCTACTATTGCGATGGCCAAAATTAATAAATCCAAATTCGATTTGCTTCATCACTCACCTTATTCGCCAGTTTTAGCTCCCTCGGACTATTTTCCATTTCCAAACTTGAAAAAATGGCTCAATGATAAAAGTTTTGCCGACAATAAAGAGGTGGAGTCTATGATTGATGGCCATTTTATGGAATTTGACAGTTCTTACTATAAACAGGTTATAGAATATCGATGGAAAAAGTGTATCTAAAAACGTTCCCAACTTTTTTTTTAGGTCTTCTATGTTAGGTCGGCTAGTTTTGGCCCTCGTAATTCTTGAGTTTTGCTACATATTTTGCTGTGTCCAGAAAATAAAATCAGTTCTTATTTTTTTTTATAAAATGTTTAATTATTCGTCCAAATTTATTTCATCGCCTTCACAGTTTCCGCCAATATTTTTTTCGAAACCTCGAAGCATGCTAAACAGTCATCTCTCGGTGAGGGGTTCAGAGCGAGCAACGATTCACGATTCAAATCGTTAACCCCATAGAGATCTAAATTTTGGGGAAGTAGCCAGAATCCACGGTGCTAAATTGGTGCTAATTACGGAGAGCCAATGCAGAGTGAGATACCGCATTATACTGGTGTAAAAATCAGGAGTTATCCGCTCATGCATCCGATTTCAATTTGCAATTAGTTTTACGCAAAGATGCACAGCACTCATAATCATTTTACAAATAACTTTTAATGGAACTTCTTTGCTCAACAAAATCTTACATTGTAAACATCGTTGAAATCGCTTTTTGCGCTGAACAAACTAAGCGTTGCTCAAATTCTAATAACACTTATGATGTGCAGTTTAGCATGGCCATCTCCCCTAGTATTAAGAACATATAATAAAATATTTTTGGGATTCGATATATCCATGTGATTTATATTGAAAATTAATGTTACTTTTTGGACACAGTGAATGAAGTGTTATTCTCCTTATTCTTAACTTTTATGGTTAAAAATCACTTTGCCCGAAATTAGAGTTTTTGTGCTTTTCAATTAAGTTTCTCTTAAAAATCGAACAACGGGAAATTAAAATTTAAATTTTGTTGTACCGCTAAAAATTGCTCTGGAATTGCCACAAAGTTGTTTTTTACTATTTTTATTTATTTTTTTACTATTTTTGAAGGTTATGTGCTGATAGTTCTAGACATTTTTTAAAATTGAAAATATCATCATTTGTGATTTCTAACACAACATAGCGTCGCATATTTCATCGTACAATTTAATTCAAAAATATCTTCACTCCTTCAAATGTTGCTAACACACTTTCCAATAGTTTGTAGGTTTGTGTTGTCCCACTTGCCGCTCATTTATCACAGAAGTAACATTAAAGTTGTTACTCTTTACTCCTTGTTACTCCTTTTCCTTTTTCACTTTGGTATTGGCTAAACAAATATTATTTCAATATTTTTTAATCAATTTTATTTTTCTCATTTCCCTCTGCGATATTGCAGTTCAATTCAATTTATTTTCCTTTTTGCAATCAAACTTAATTGAACTGAATATGTAATAGAAAGTAATTGGATGACACAAAACACAATTTCTATCATTGAAGCAGCTTTGTAATAGAAGAACGGGATTTAGGGGTCACCCCAAAATTCATCAAACATATTTCATCCAGATTTTATGAGCTTAAAAATTTCTATTCCAATAACCATCATCAGCATTTTATGGATATTTTTCTTACGCGATTTCCATTATCATCGGATGTTGACCTCATTAAGATTATCACTCGATTCATGTCTAATCACTGCAATTCACTTCTTCTTCTCCTTCAGCTCCTGACTTACCACCATAAAGTTAATAAAGGCCGTTTGCATATGAACATCGCTTAGCGCTTTCCCAATATTCCGAGCAGACACTTTGCTTAATTTGCTCCGAACGTAACGTTTTTCTAACGGATTTTGTTCGAATGTCCGGACTTTTTTTTTTGCTTTCAAAATTGGCTTTATCACACGCGGATGGCTGCTGTGCAACTAACTAAAAAGTGAAAATGACTCAAAGTGTAAGGCTCTGTCGTTGTGTGCCTGCCGCCACATGCTCTGTTTTTGGGGGGGAAGGATGTCGAAGGATCTCAAAGTGACGTGTTGGAATTTGGCGCGCAAAGAACACTGACTGACTGAGTGGTGTCGGTGACGCGCCACATATGTTTTCATTGTGGCACTCACATGGCCGTGTAGTGGCGACATGCGCTGTAGTGGGACTTCTTTGGATTGCATTCATTCATGACTTGATGGGATGGCAGCCGGCCGACGAGGAGTAATGTGTTTGAACAGCTAATATGATGTTTGCCATTCAATTTCATTAAGTTCTGTAAGTGCAAGTAAATGCATTGCAGTTTGTAGTTTGTGTCTAGTGTAAAGTTGGGCCAGAACCGAAGAAGATGAACAATTGGTCGTATTTTCTATTAAATATAACAATGCCGGCCTGGCATTTATATGAACTAAATGCAATTATTGCGGGTGCTGAACAGACGAGAGCAACGCAGTCACTGGCCTTCTTTAGTCTAGAGGACGATAGTGAGAACTACATCGAAGCGTTCGGGGAAAAGATGATTCCTAAAATAGTAGCAACCCGAAATTATGGTGACGTGAACTTTAAGGATGTTGCGGGCATAAATAGCGACACGCTGTTTGTAGCCGTCGGCTCATTGGATCGGAGGGCTTTGTGGAATCACATTAACGATGCCTTCAACGGAATGCAGACTCACATCAGGGGTATTTTTATTACAACTCGATCTGCAAGAAATGACTTTGGCCACAAGTTGGAAGAGCATTTGAAATGGTGCTGGCAACGTGGCTTCACAAACGCTCTAGTACTGGTAGATAACGGTCATGATTGGGGTATCCGCCAATTTGAGATTTTTAGTTACAACCCATTTCTGGATCCGAAGCTATTGAATGTAACTCTAGTACCAAAAGCTAACTTATTTCCAGACAAATTTCGAAATTTCTACCAGCATCGCATACGCACTTGTACGCTTTTCGATCCGCCTCGTGTGTTTGAGAGGAAGCAGTGCTCCGCCCGGAACAATGAACTAATAGTAGGCTATGTGGCCAATGTGTTCCGTGCCTTTGTGCAGGTGTACAACGCTAGCGTTCAGGTAATAAACGACTTTGGCGATCAACGTTACAAACTACAGAATATTGTAGAAATGGTGGGTCAAGGTGACATAGATGTGGTCATTAACCCGTATGTTACCGGAAAGGGCACTGTGCTAAGCTACCCCATTCGCATGGTCCAGAGGTGTGTCGTTGTTCCGTTTGCTAGCGAGTTGCCAAAGTACAAATATTTCATTATGCCCTTCGACAATGAAGTTTGGCTGTGTTTTCTGGGAATGTGGTTCGTGATGAGTTTATCCCGCATCTTTGGCTTGCGCGTAACTCATCGGCATCACAGTTGCAGAATATTCGATGTAAGTCAAATATTCTTGGAGGTTTGGAGGCAGATCATCTTCCTGCCAATACCCCCGTTTTGTTGCCACAAAGCCCTATATTGGTATTCTGCTCTGTGGTTTCTTCACACCTTTGTGCTGGGCTTTATCCTGTCCAATCTGTACTTGGCCTCTCTGACCAGTTTTTTCTCTGGCTTAACTTTTCAACGGCAAATTTCAACACTGGCAGAACTGGTGGACCGACGTTTGAGTATAGAAATCGTTGACGATGACATTCAGTACGTTTTACAGAACGAGGACTTGCCTGAAGGTTTCTCGAATCTATTAAAGCCACGTTCATCATTGGGGCTGCTACAAGATATTTTGGCTATGCGTCCAGGTATGACATACATAGCTTTGTCCGATCGCATTGTTTATGCCCTCAGCCAGCAGGAGCACTTATTGAGGCCACTGAATCACATCGTGGAGGAGTGCATTTCCACCGTACCACTGGGATTCGTGATGCCATTTCAATCGCAGTTGGAACTCCCATTACATCAATTCATTTTGCGCGTTGCCTCTGCAGGGTTAATTGATAAGTGGATAAAGGATTCCATACTAGATGGCCAGTGTTCGGGAATTTTGCACAACAAAAATCCACAATTTAACGTTGCACGACCTCTGGTGCTAGAACACTTTCAGTTTGGATGGTACGTTTTAGCAGGAGGGTATTTGGCATCATTCACTATTTTCCTCATCGAAAATCTTAAAAGGATGACACGCAGGTTTAGGGTGTTCGTTGTATGCTACTGACTACCAACTAATATAGTTATTTACAGGGCTATTAATAGCTGATATCGGTCGTTATGTGCGGTTATCTTAATCGTTTTAGTGGCTACAAAAATATAAAATATTATAAAATTGTGTTGACTTTTAAAAGCAATAGAGCTGTTATTTCGCACCATTTGTGATATATATATATATATATTAAGGGGTGTCCCAACAAGGACGCAAGATTTAAATTTTAAATAAAACACAGATATTTAAAAAAAAATCGTGAAACTTCATTATATCGTAAAGTAGACAGAATGAGGTTATATATGGAACAACACATCGGGCAGATGGCCGCTGCGGCTTTGCTGGCACACACGCAATCTTTTAATGAAATTTTCAATGACCATTTTGCATAAATGCTGCGGTATTTCATTAATGCAGCGTCCAATTTCCTCTTTTAAGACTTGAGTCATCGTCGGCTTATTCGCGTAAACCATCGACTTCAAAAAACCTCAAAGAAAAAAGTCTAATGATGTCAAATCGCACGATCTAGGCAGCCAATTCTGGTCTCCAAAACGCGAAATAAGGCGACCGGGAAATGACTGATGCAGCAATTGAATGGTTTCTCTGGCTGTATGACATGTGGCGCCGTCTTGTTGAGACCACATACCCTCCACATTCATTTCTTCAATTCTAGGCACAAAAAAACTGGTTATCATTTCACGATACCGAACACCATTGACTGTTTGCGCTTGACATGCCTCATTTTTATAAAAAAAAGGTCCAGTGATTCCTCCAGCCCAAAATCCACACCACACAGTGGCACGTTGAGGATGCATTTGCTTCTCGAGGATCATTCGAGGATTTTCCTCACCCCAAATGTGACAATTCTGCATATTGGCGAAGCCATCACAGAAGATGATTTTATCGGCAAAATCAGCATTTTTATGCTGTCCCTCCAATAACCAATTAACGAACTCCCTTCGCTGTCCATGGTCAGCTGGCTTCAGTTCCTGAGACAACTGAACTTTGTATGCATGAAGATGCAAATCTTTCGTCAAAATTCTCTTCATAGTGGATTTGGAGACACCAATTTGCTAAGCTCGGTGTCCAATTGAGGTGGATGGAGTTTGAGCGACATCATCACGTACAGCTGCGACAGTTTCGGTCAATCGACCTGGTCGAAGACGCGTTTTTGTCCTTACATCACTAGCAGACCCAGTTTTGGCCAATTTATCCATTAATCTCTTTACAGTTGAGTCTTTTGGAGCATTATTATGACCCCAAATTGATCGCAATTTGCGAACTGTAGCCGCAAAGCTTTCACCATTTTGCTAAAACAATTTCACAATGAGAATGCGTTGTTCATTCGTGTAGCGCTCCTTTATTATGAATATTTAGAATGAATGTGTTCTTCTGCCAAATTAATAATTGTAAAATTGTAGCGTCAATATTGACTGTTTTACAGTACTGCCAGCATGCGATAAAAAATGAACACACGTCTTATCCAATTTTTACGCCAAATTCGAATTCAGCGTAAGCAGATTTGTTAGAAAACCTGCTTTCTGCAGTCAATTTTTTCCAAATTTGTAGACCAGTGTAATTGAAGCGATCCTGAATTTAACCCTTCACGCTGCAATGAATAATTTTCTGATCAGGTGTCGGATAAGCGTGAATAAGCATGGAGGTCATTTATGGTATATCATCTTCAAAACCAATTAATTATATAAAATAAAATACAATGAAAAACAAATATAATAATAAAGTTCATTGATACAAGAAAAGTTATTTGAGTTTTTTGTTACAGTTTAATTGGTGCGCCACGCTGTATAAAAAACAAAATGAATATATATAATAAAAATTACAAATAATTATTAATGTTTATTCCAATTCCTAAAATGTTAATCGCTATTTTAGACAAAACGACAATGGCGTGCTTAACTTAACGTATTATATTTCAAGCACGTTTCTTTCACTATGAATTGTATGCTAAAACTTCCGTTAATCCCAGTTATATTCGAATTTAAATAGTGGGAAATGAATGAGTATATTCAGTTCTTCAACCGCTAATGTATCGTATTGTAAGTAGTTTGTGACACTTGTCAAAGTAACGTTGCGCCATCTTCATGTCACTTCCTTAAACACGATTGGTTTAAATCCTTGCTATACCACAATAATTGTTACAGACCTTGGATTGTATTTTATGGGCAGTTTGTCGGAAATTTACTTTGTTGGGTTTACAGTCTCCATTGGTGTTGCCAGTTCTAGATTCCCATAAAAAATGTACGATGGCAACCAGTGTTGTTGGCCGATTTTTATCTACACAAATCATTGGGACGGAAAAGTCCTGCATGTATGTGGAACATATGAAGCATAATACGTTTTTCGATGGAGTCTGCCACTATGTCATAGACTTCTTTTTGTTTT
>JAHXMU010018438.1:0-16957 GCA_019455685.1 Philornis downsi
TCGCATCGAACGATGGCTCACTGTACTTTCTCCCATTCCTTGATGTACATTATTGTGGTTCTTTGTTCGCTACTCAATTTCCCGCTTGCGTTTCGTTTGAATTCAACAACCCCAATACACAATCATTTGCCGTGTGTTGTTTTTTATGATTACCAAATAAATATTATTGTTTCTAACACGTTTCCTCCTCTATGCTGTTCTTCCTCTTTGGACCATTCTAATGGTTTTGGTTTGTTTACAGACAATTTATTTTTCAATTTTCTTTAACACGAACTGAGCAATTTTTATCTAAAATGCTGTAATTGAATCAATTAAAGACAAAATGGTTTCTTACATGAGTTTGCCTGAAAGTGTTCATAAATCTCCGATTGTTTTAATCTTTTCATCTGTAAGTGGAAATAAATTTTTTATTGAAAATCAGACGATTTATAGATCAACCGATTGCTTTATTTATTTTACGGAAAACTTGTGATGTTTACAGCGAAATTACAATGCTTTCAAATGATTACTCTGCAGCAAAATGTGAACAAGATCATAGTGATAATTTCTTATAAATTAATTACAATAATTTTTTATAAATTTGCTGGATAAGTACACTGACTTAAAAGTTTATAATCAAATTTTAAGTGCAATTTAAAGACCCAAAAAAACATATGAAAATTTCAACTTCGACTTCTAAGCCGAGTTAGATAACTTTCATATCACATTTGCATCAGAACTAATCACCGGTGGGCGATGGTTACAATGCGGGACTATCGTTTGCATGACCACGGACTCAACCCCCGATACCTTTCTGTGAGCAATCGGTTACTCTGATGCATCTGACGTACACTTCGAGTAGTCGAGCAATCGGCAAGCATAGTAAATTCATCTCTAACTGGAATGCTCAAAATCATAGTTAACTTGTACGTTAAGTGAGCCTTAACATGTTAATTGACTGTGAAAATTTCTCCCCATATCTCATTCATGGCATGCAAGGGAGTTTTTTTCACAAATTCGTTTGAACGATTTCAGACGTGTTTGTACAACCACTGTTACGTTAGAAATAATCGATAAAGTTATATCACTGATTGCTTGATTGGTGACAGAGGCAAGCTTCCAGAGGCCACAGGCATATCACATGTACAGGATTACGTATTCAGTGGTTTCAGAACCGCCGGTATGGCAAGCCCGTCAGCTGTTAAATACCAGTCATCCGAAGTGTTATTTATTTAGTGAAAGGTTTGCCATTCATGAATATGAAATTAAAGCTACTTTATTGGTGGAGTCGCATAGGTTGCCAAATCACTTTGTGGCTATTGGCAAGGTCTCATTACACTAAACCAATAAACTAACATTATACTTAACGGGTCATCCATGTAGTGGTTTCAAAACCGAAGGTCCAGCAAGACGGTCAGCTATTAAATACCTGTCATCTGAGGTGTTATTTATTTAGTGAAAGGTTTGGCACTTACGAATATGAATCAGCTAACAACCGAAGAATGCGTAAAAATTTCTAAAACTTACTACAAAATTGGTGATTCAAAAGTTAGTTTTCAATCGAACGAAGTTGTCCTTGGCGATGAAGTTCATTTCTCCGTCGGTGGTCACATCGCTAAGCAAAATTATCGCATAAAAAGCTCAGAGAATCCAGTAGTGATTGTAGAAAAGTCATTACATCCAGAAAAAAACTGACTGTTTTTTGCGCATTATGGTCTGGCAGTGTCATTGGGCGGCATTTTTTCGAAAATGACGCCAGAGGAGCATCAAAAGGACCCCTGCTGCAACCACTCCAAAGGCGGTCATTTAAAAGACATTGTATTTCACACACAATGGCAAGTTTCAAGCATTATAACGAAATAAAAGTTTCATGGAAATCATAGTTTTATGTGTGTTTTATTTAACGTTACTTTTGAAAACAAAAAATGGATAACTCCGTATTTTTTATTATTTTTATATATTTTACTTTGGCCTCCAGAATGAGCCGTATGGAAAAATCGATTGGGTTTAAGTTCGGGGAGTATGGCGGCCATTGTTGTGAATGAGCTTTATGGTGACGACTCTTTTTGAAACGTCCAATAATTTCTATCGATTTGGTTACGTGCCAAAGTTAACAAAACATCTTTTAAAATATTTTTTTGGGGGAGTTTTATTGGTTTACGTTTCCGCGTGTTCAATGAAAACGGGTGATGGGTTTTCTATGGCAGTTACCGCGGCCCAAAGGAAACCTGATGTGGGCGTTTGCATTTGCAAAGAAATTCGCCTTGCACTTGCTAGCCGAACTATCTTTCGGGCAGATGTCAAATCTTGCACTTCAAGGCTTCAATCGTAATTCACATTGAAATTTTTCATTTCAAGTGAACTACGCTTTGCCGTGAAATATGTTGAATCCTGACCTCAACATTTCGAATCATCTCGGGCGATGTTGCTGTTTTTGGATGTCCACCTTACCTTCACAGCTTTGTTTGATATTACCAGTTTCATTGTACCGGGTAATGTTCCGATATACAAACATGTTTTTATCGTAACTTATTAACAATGGTTGGAAGCGATTTTCCAGCCAAATACAAAGCAATAACATTGTTATGTTTCCATTTCGATAACTGCTATGCAAAACGATATGCTTCCTTAGGCTTGTAAACAACATAGTAGACTGACGTTTTTTAAAAAGAGAGCGCGCTGTCCTTAGTCGTTTGGTTACCACAGCAACGTGAAGTTTGTAACACCACCTAACCTTATATAGGGGTTAGACATCAATTTTTAAAACTGAACATCGAGCGGATTGTATGCGGGAGTTTCGACAATGTGTCGATACCAATTATACCAATATTCAATAACATCGAATTACATTTTGTAAAGATATTCGTAGAACTCACAGAACTCAAAGAACTCAAAGTATTACCGCATTTTAATGAAGCGAATTTATAAGTTGTCGACGCTTTCGCTTAGAAATTATGGACAAAACAGTAATTTGTGTTAAATTGGGAAATTTATAAGCGAAATTCAATGGGTGCATATCGATCATTATAAAGCGGTGCAAAGCACAAAATTTTAATTTTTAGTTAGAAATTTTACAAGAAAATTTTTATCAAATTTAGTAAATCGCTAAATTATACGAGAAGTTCCAGAAGAGTGTGGCAATGGAATCTAATGTCATTCTGAGAATAAACTAGGCTCAGTGCTTAACGTGAGCAAAAGTTTACTGAACGCTTAGAATGTAAGTTTTCTATGGAAAGTACAGATTTGAGCACGGATCGTGCTACAAACGAAATGTTAATATCAATTGGGACCAATTTTTAAAGATGTTGAAGGAGAAGATGAAGATATTTCCGTTTTAACAGTATTTGGTTCCAGCAAGACGGAATAACTGCACACATAGCTAGACCGGTTATGGTGGAGCTCCAACGAAAATTACCAATGAAATTAATGTCCAGAAAATCTACTTTCCGCTGGGCCCGAAGGTCACCTG
The DNA here is from genome assembly GCA_019455685.1 of Philornis downsi. NCBI lineage: Eukaryota > Metazoa > Arthropoda > Insecta > Diptera > Muscidae > Philornis > Philornis downsi. The sequence goes on from JAHXMU010018438.1 coordinate 3,449, forward strand.
ACCTGACTGCACCAGACTTTTTATAGTTCTATTTATAGTACTATCGATAACAAAATTATGATGCGCTGTATCAGGTTATTTTAGGAAGAAGGGAGCCATGACAATGCCCACATAACTAAAAGCTTTAACGACCTTATCTCATGAACTACTAGAGGTACAAAGATGTGACTTAATGAATATTCTACTGATATAGTGAGAATTCAATTAAATAAAAGCAAAGTTAAAAAAAAAATCCAAGTAAAAAGTGAGCAGTTTCACATCATGGTGGCCATCAATCACAAACTTCCCATATATAATATTAGGTGAAGATTGAAAAAGGGGAGTGGCAGCACCTATACTACTTCGCAATTTGAACGACCACATCTCGTAAACTATTGCAAGAACACAAATGAGATTTGACGCATATGCCACTGATATACGTATATAATAGAAAAAAGAATATCAGAATTTCAAATTAGGCGACGTCGTAAAGAAATTCGTTCTAGAGGCCAAAGTAACTGACAGTTAAAATGAAGCCTAGTTCAAGAATCTAAATGTCATAAAGTCTAAAAATCTAATAGTAATTTACATCCGGTCACAAAATTGTCATATGCTGTATTAGGTAGATTAGGTAAAGTGTTTTCGAACCGCCCATTTTAAACGGGTGCATCTGATGTGCTATAAAAAGTATACAGATGACATTTGATATATACGCTGACACTAATATGCAGCGAAATATGGGCGGTATGACGCCCTTTTTAATAATCAGCTAAAATAGTAAAATTTATTGATCGACCGGGAGAAAAATTACGCTGTGTTGCTACCAATATAGAAACTATGATAAACTATGTTAGGTTAAGATTAGGAATTATCGGCGCACACACAATTCAACGATTTAAACGGCCATATCTCATAAGGTATAAGAGGTAAATACATGAGATTTTGTTAAATAAAAAAAACCGAGGGAAAATGAGTCCTAGAAGAAATGGTCTTTGTGATGATACCATAAGATTGATGACTTCATAAAATTTTCTTCATAAGATTTTAGTAATACTAAATTCACGACCGATCCAGGTTACATCCGAGAAAGATTGAGCAAATTTTCGTGTTATTGACAATTCAGTCCAGATTCTGTGTTAGTAAGGGAGTTGAATGTTATAGGATTATAGAAGCTGATTCTTTCCCACTTTAGTGTTGGCGTTGCAACATTTACCATTTCTTTCTAGATTATTTTTCCGATTTATTTTGCTTTCACCTAACAATACAACAACATAAAAACTTTTGGAAATTATTCTCCACAGAAATATGAATTAGTGTTTTTTAAAAAATGTGGAAATTAGCTGGCCTTGCATAAATAATTATTGTAAGGACTGCATCTACCAAATCCTTTGCAACTCAATTTGTCACTGCCAGTTGGTGTGACCTACAAAACGTTACCCTAATGCGACAGTGCAATATTTACCACTTAGTTTACTCACATTATGAGCTTTTGATGAAAAACGTTCATTAAATTTTTAATACATTGCCCATTTTTGTTCACGTTTCTCGATATCGTGCTTTTATTCTCGATGAATTCCCCAGTTATTTTGTTTTTTCTTTCGGGTTCGTTTGTTGCTCTCCCAACACATCATACATAACGTGCATTTCGGGTGCGAACATTATTAATTTTCCACAATCGTTTAACAGCACGTTATGTTTCATTTTTTAAATCCTTTTCCCCTGCCGACTTCATGAATTCCTCCAAGAACGTGGCACTTTAAGACACCGAAAGACCTCACGTACGTATATGGTATGAAAAGGGAAAAATCCATAATGATGATTTCAAATAAACTCAAAGTGAAAGAAGATATTTATAATGGAAGTAGTGAAGAAGAGGCCATGTACAAATGCCAAGACAGAAGGAACAACTGTGCGCAGAGGGAGGGAGGAGGTAGGGGTCTTTGTGAAAGAAACGTTTAAGTGTTAAAGGTATCATTGAACTTTGGCCTTTTGTATGGTGCAGAAGAAGAAAAAAAAAAACAAGCAACTGAAAAAAAAAAAACAAACTAAAAACACGAACTGTTGAAATACAGACATTTACTCAAATCGTACGTACTCAGTGCACACATCATTTCCCATTTCCAATGGAAAACTGAAGAGTACTCAAGAATGAAAGGCGAAAGGAAGGAAGTGCGAAAAGGGTAGAAATACCTGCACAAAAAAAATGAATATTAAGCGAAAGTGCAAAACACAGTATGATGCTTAAGAATTTTAATTCGAAAAAGTGATACGAATTGAAATCCAAATACCTTTACGGCAAATTAATGGAGAGACTGGCAAAGAAATGGGACACACCGAAAAAATTGAGTAATTAAAAAAATTGAATAGTAAAATAACTTTTTTTTCCAAGTCACTGCTAGTATTACAGCATTTCAGGCTTGATCGCAATTGCGGGCATTTGGGCATTTTAGTAAGGGGAGGAAAAGTTGACCGAGAGCAGGCTGGCACTACCAGCAAATTGTTTTGTAGTATCAAATCCAAGACAAAACAAGCAAAAGACGCCTCAAAAAAACAAAGAAAAATTTACATTATAGTGTAATGATTAAAAACAAAGTTAAATATTTATCAAAAAATGTTTACTAACTTTTGAAATACACAATTTGGAAATTCATTTCCCAAAATTAAGATCGTCGTCATTACAATGGATTGATTAAAAACAAAGTTAAATTTATATCAAAAAATGTTTGCTAACTTTAAAAATACACAATTTGAGAAATCACTTTACCAAAAATAACATCGTCAAAGCGTAAAATCTCGCTTTCGCGGCACTCATTTAAGCTAACAAAACAATTTCTTATGATTGCTCAACTGATAGAGACTGTATTATGGTTGCCATCCCATGATGGATATCTTTTTTCAAATGTGTCAGGGGAGTTGGTTTAGATATGAGACTATCCAACAGGAAACTGTCCATGGAATTTAAATCAGAACTGCGTAATAGATTCAGATCAGGATTGCCCGGCTGCCCATTTATGTCATTTCCATTGCAAACCAAATTGGCAGGAAAAATTTCACGAACTCATCGCAGAAACTTTTTGGATTAAAACAATAATTGAGAAGATCCTGCAATGAATAATTTTCTGATCAGATGCCGCATTTGTGTGAATAAGCATGGAGATCATTTATGATCTATCATCTTCACAACCAATTAGTTATATAAAATAAAATTAAGTTTTCTATACAACAAATAACCCACACACACACACATATATGGTGTGCTACCCTGTATTTTAAACGTTCATTCATCCGGCTGAAGATATAAAAATATATGGCGAAATTTGAGAGAAAATTATAATCAAATACACAGGATGAAGAATATCGCATAAATAACTATCGACGATTTTGTAAACTTTTAAAGGAATCTCAGGCCTTGCAGTAGGACTTTTCCTGACAACAGTAATCTACAAATTTGGAAAAAAATGACTGCAGAAACAGAAAGCATGTTCGTTCAGCTAATCTGGGTGCGCTGAATTCGAATCTGACTTAGAAAGTGGGCGATCATGTCTTGTTTATTTTTTATTTTCGCATACTGGCAATACTGTAAAACAGTCTATACTGACACTACAATTTCACAGTTGTTAATTTGACAGAAGCTCACATTTATTCTAAATCTTCATAATAGTAGCGTTAAAGCATGCCAGAGAAATCGTGTGTTACTGATTCATTGTGCGTGGTGAATATTTGGTCGGAACGAAAGGATATGCAATATCAGAACCATTAAAATATGCATATCTACATTATTTTGGTTTCGCTGTCAGAAACGTGAACAAACCGTGGACACCGACATTGATTTGCAATAGTTGTATAACTGCTTTATACAAGTGGTCAAATGGCAAGAAGATCTATTTCGATTTTTCAATTCCAGTACTTTGGAGAGAGTCAAGTAACCACCAAACCGATTGTTATTTCTGTTTAACAAAAGTTGCTGGTTTCAATATGAAAAATAGAAAAAAATATTACTTACGCGAATGTCCCCTCGGCCACGTCCCCAGTGCCACGAGCAGTGAGTCCCAGGCATCTTTCACCAGCAGTGGTAGTTTGTATCAGACTGATGACGAACGCCATTTAGTTACTTAATCTGAGCTGAATGATCTAATTCGGGATTTACATTTAACGAGGCAAGACGCAGAATTACTAGCAGTGAAAACATCTTACAGTTGGGACGAAAGTAACAATCTGTAGAGGTAGAAGCTAGGAATTGGCTGTATATTTTGGAAAGAAACACTCTATTCTATACAGTACTGATGTTGATGGTTTATTTCAAGAAATGAAAACTTAATGGAGATTATTTATTGATGGCTCTAAGTACAGTTTAAAGGCTCTTCTTTTGCATAGTGGGAATGAAAAATCTCATCCATACCAATTGCTGATGCCGTTAATATAAAGGAAAATTACGAATTAATGACTGAAATTCGGATATTACTCAAATACAACAATAGTAAATGGAAGATCTATGGTGACCTTAAGGTGTGTGATTAAAATTTATTTGTATATATAGTATAGGCCATCGTAAATCTGTTTGTAATCTGTAATCTGTTTCAGGTCATTGGTTTGTTGACTGGTTTACAAGTAAGTTTCACAAAATATTGTTGTTTCTTTTGTCTATGGGATAGTCGCGCTACGTGTCATCATTACGCCAGAACAGAGCTGCCAAAAAGAACTGAGTATTCACCAGGAAAACAAAACGTTTCAAATAAACCATTAACTGATCCAAATGACGTTCTTCTGACGGCTGCACATAAAATTGGGCCTTTTTTAGAACTTTGTCAACACTCTGCAACATTTCAATATTTGTCAGCGGTTTTTCCTAAAATTTCATATGCTAAAATCAAAGAATGCATATTTGTTGGCTCTCAAATCAGGAGTCTATTGAACGATGACAATTTTTCACAATATTTATTGGAGAAAAAATATGCAACCTGGAAAGCTTTCAAGAGCATCGTGAACAGGTTTCTTGGAAACAATAAGAGTGAAAACTACAGACAAATTGTTGCTGAATTATTGCACGAATTAGGTGCACGAATGTCACACAAAATGCATTTTTATCATTCGCTCTTAGATTTTTCCCACAAAACCTAGGTGAGGTGAGCGACGAACAAGGGGAGCCTGCTCACCAAGATTTAATGAAAATTGAAAAAATTATCAATGATTTTGGGAGAAAAGCATGCTGGGAGACTATTGCCAAACTCTAATACGTGAAACCGACCCAACAAAATACAAACGACGTTCAAATAAATCCATTCACTTTTGCTGCCTTTTGCAGCCTTTATGGAAGACCTTCTGATGTAGCTCTTCTAGAGCTCATTTATTCAGAGGTTTTTATTAAAGGTCTTACCCCTCTGTCTCTCAATGTGTTAACGTGAAATGAGCATGGAATGCACGGAATGCTCTTTAAGGGAGTCTTTTAACGTTCTAAACGTCTCTTTTTTGACGTTGGAAATAACAATTTTAAATCACATAACTAGATTAAATGATAGAGAAACTAATAATTATTGTATACGAATAATAAAATAGTAAATTGAAAAAGTAAGTACTGGGTGAATTTCAGAGCAGCTTTAGTGACAATTGTGTCCCACAGTTGAATAAATCACGAGCCTTTCTATGTGCCATACTAAACTTTGTAAGGCATATCGTCTTTTCATTCTTTCTTTTGTTAACATTTTATTTCTTTATTACGAATGTAAAATGAAGTTTCACTGTTTCACCTGTTAAGGTGTTCATACATTTATTCATTCGTTCGTGTTCTTCTCGCCGTTATTATCACAATCTATGGAAATGTTGTTTTAATAAACCCCAAAATTGTTCATGTCAATTTCAATGATACGGCAACATATAAAATTCTTAAGAATTTTGTCGGGCACACCGGTGGCAGCAACAAAATGTTGCATGTTGTAGGCCATTTGTTTCACCGCGATCATAAAAACATTTAAGAAAAGCGAACACAACAAGCGAACTCCAGTGAACTCCAGCTATTGCCCCTCCAGTAAATCTACTAGGCCGGAAAGTGGTGGAGAGAAACACCCAGGTGACGTGAGCCAGTTGTATTGGGCGTTGTAGTTACGGATTGTATGTTATCGGAAATAATGAGACATTTTTGGGGTCTTCCCAGCACGTGTATGCAATTTATACGCTATATGCTCGTTCTGAATGAGTTTCGAGTTTGGAAATTCATTGAAATAATTTCTATTTACAAGTGAGCTGGCGTTTTCTTTCGCCACTTAAAGTTTATTAGAATGATGGGGAAATCCACGACATGTGTATGATTTCCCGTAGCAAATAAATAAAAAATAATTGTAAATTTGTTTCCGAATTCGTTTTCATACGTGAACAGTCAGTGCGAGTAGCTCGCGTTGTTAAGGGTAATTTTTGATAGGAAAACGGCTGAGAATGGTGGCATAAATTGGGTAGCTTACGATGACAGTTATTTATGAGGTGCTTTTTTAATGTGATCAGATACATTGGTGGCTTAAATGAACGATTTGATTGCAGTCGATATTTATATGCAAATGGAGGATGGATAAGTTTGCAAATCTAATGTTAATTTATGGTGCAAATAACTTTTTAAAACAAAAGCAATTGAAGAAAAGCTATTAGAAAGTAAGAACAATATTTCACCAGCATAACAATGACAATTTTACGGTACGTTACATTTATCTGTAATATTGGGTTATCTATTTTTCGGGTTCAAATGTAAAGTTAAATAAAACACACATAAAGATATGATTTCGATGAAACTTGCCTTTATATACCATTAGATTGGTTGCAGCAGTGGATCCTTTTGAGGTGGTTTTCGATCACTTTTTCGGGCAGTATCTCAACGATAACTTGACGAATGTTGGTTTTTAAACTTTCCAACGTTTGGGGATTATGCGCGAAAACATGGTCTTCGACGCAGCCCCACAAAGAAGTCAAACGACGTCAAATTACATGATCTTGATGGCCAACTGACGTCGCCAAAACGTGACATTATGCTTTCTGGAAACTTTTCATGCATTAAAGTTATAAAATCGGTCATGTGTGGCTCGTGGCACCATCTTGTTGAAACTACAAATTGTCCAGCTCATAATCTTCAATTGCAGGACAAAAAAAGTCGATTACCATACAGTCATAGCGCTCTGAATTCACGCTAAGGGTTCTTCCAGCGTTTTTTTTCGAAACAATACGGCCTCTAGACCATAATGCGGACCAAACAGTCACTTTTCTCGGATGCAATCCACACTCACTTCTGAGTTCTCCGAGCCCCATATGCGACAATTTTGCTTGTTGTCGTGAGTTGAGAGAGAAATGAGCTTCACCGCTGAAGAAAATTTTTGATCGAAAAACCAGTATTGAAAGCCTGTTGTTGTAGTACCCAAACAGCATATCTAGAGCGTTGTGAATGGCCAGTCGGCTTTAATTCTCGCATGAGTTGCACTCTATATGAACGAAGGTGTAAACCCAAATGCAAAATACACTATAATAAACCGTAAAACAGGACCAATTGCTGAGAACACCGTGGAATCGACAAATTCGAATTATCTGCCACACTTACACTAACAGAAGCGATATTTTTGGGCAGTGCATACCTTTCGATGATGCCCAGGCCTGACCACATCTGTAACGCGCTTCCAGTCTCTTGAAATTTCTTTATAATTTTGCCAATTCCTTGCACAGTAGATTGATTATGACTACCATAAACACCCTGTAATGCACGAGAGGTGCCCACTTTTGAATCACCACTTTTGTAGTAGGTTTTAACTATTTTTACGCATTCTAGTATTGTAAAACGATTCGTATTCGTTAATGGCAAACATTTCATTATATAAACAACACTTCAGATGACAGGTATTTAACAGCTTTGCCAGACTGGCGGTTTTGAATTCACTAAATGGATAAGCCGGTATATTGTCAATTCCCTGGCAAGTCTCGAAAAGTGTCCACATTTGAATCAGCACTTTTGTAGCAGGTTTTAACTATTTTTACGCTCTCCTATTGTAAAACGATTTGTATTCGTAAATGGCAAGCATTTCAATATATAAATAACACTTCAGATGACAGGTATTTAACAGCGTTGCCAGAGTGGCGGATTTGAAACCACTAAATGGATAAGCCGGCATATTGTTAATTCCCTGGCAAGTCTCGAAAAATGTCCACGCTTGAATCATCACATTTGTAGTAGGTGTTTTCGTATTGTAAAACGATTCGTATTTGTAAATGGCAAACATTTCATTATATACATGACACTTCAGATTACAGGTATTTAACAGCCTTGCCAGAGTCGCGGTTTTGAAATCATTAAATGGATAAGCAGGTATAACAGCATTCTGTTATTCTGTATTCTGAATTCTGTATTCTGCCTTCTGTATTTTGTATTCTACATTCTTTACTCTGTATTCTGTACTTTTGTTTGTTTTTTCATTATTTACTTATTGTATCTCCAAAGTTAATTAAACTAACAATAGGGTCTCGTGGTCGTTAAGTCTAACCATAGCTATGTGCTTCTGTTACTGCTGTTATCTGCATTCATCATTCTAGTTTTCAGCTGAGAAAAATCGTATCCCTCCTTCTTACTCTCAAGCATTCTCTGTCACTTAATATGTTGCGGGCTAATGGATTTGGATGATACTCCAGTTTCCTCAAATATGCTGCCACATACCTCGAGATCTCAGTTTTCACCAATGGCAAGTTTAAATTTTTGTGGATGTTCGAGTTCTTAATATACCACCAGGGGGCGGCTGTGATCATTTGTAAGATTTTATATTTGCGCCTTTGTATTCTTTCTATATGTGAAGCTGAGGCGGTGCCCCATAACTGTGTGCCACCATACCATATTGGCTTTAAAATCGAGTTGTAGAGTAAGAGTTTGCTATCTAATTTTAGAGTAGAGTTTCTACACATAAGCCAGTTGAGTTGGGTTGGTTTCAATTCCATTTGCGTTAATTCTGCATCTATATGGCATTTCCATGTGAGGCACCGATCAAGATGTATACCAAGATATCTTACCAGGGGGTGCTGATTTATTGCCTGATTGTTGATTTGAATGGTGGGGCAAGTTTCTCTACGCAATGTGAATGTTATATGTGTACATTTCTGCTCATTAAGCCTTATTCTCCATTATTTTACCCAATTTTCCAAGTGATGAATGTGATTTTGCAAGTGTCGGGATGCTTCCTGAGGGTTTTCGTGAGAACTAAGAAAAGCTGTATCGTTAGCAAGTTTTGATGTATGAATATGACCATTAGTTGGCATGTCTGATGTATAAATTAAATATAGAGTAGTAGGTCCCAAAATGCTACCTTGAGGAACTCCGGCTTCAATTGGCTGGGATGAACTTAAGGAATTTTCTTCCTTAAAAATAAGTTTCCGGCCAGATAAATAATTTTCTAATGGTTTACGTGTGTTTACAGGCAAATTTCGTATCTTTTTACATATTAAGCCTTCATGCCATACCTTATCGAAGGCTTGAGAAACGTCCATGAATAGAGTGAAACAGTATTTCTTTCTCTCAAAAGCATTTTTAGTCTGTGTGTTTGTTCGATTGTATTATGATTTTTTTTTTTCTGAATCCAAATTTTTTTGGTACATATCCATTCCCGCTTAGTATTGGGTTTAATTTAGATATCAATAGGTTCTCAAAAAGTTTTAATATGTTCGATAATAGAATTATTGGTCTATATGGTTCTACCTTTGTGTGATCTTTACCTAGCTCAGGTATCGTTGTGACTAGTGAGATCTTCCATTCCGGAGGATAGTATTGAAGTCGCAAAATTGCATTGAAAATAAATCGCGGGGAAGCTCCAAGAGCACTTTGTTACAGATTTCATCAACGCCAGGAACCTTCTTGGAGTTTAAATTAATTATAGCCTTTTTCATCTCGCGAATCTCAAATCTTAGGAGGGCAGCTGCACCAACAACGACAGGTGGTATATCAATTATATCAGCCGATATATTTGGGGTCAATACATTTTTTAAATGATTAACAAACAGATTTCCTTTTTCAGTACCATTTCTTGCCCAACCGCCGCACAAAGTTGCTAAGGGAGGCTTACTTATGACAGGTCGCTTAAGGTTCTTAGTTGCACGCCATAATGAATAATCTGACTGAGGGGTTGCATCTAGATCTTCTAGGTATTTCTTTAGAGAGGCAATTCTTCGGGGTTCTAGAAGCTTTCTAAGTCGATTTGTGGAGTATTTTAATCTGTTGGGGGGGGATCTGTATTTTGTTGCTACTCTCCTCGGACTCTTCTTTTTTCGATATCTATGTGATAAATTGTATTACACAGGGTGGCGCAATAGAACGTGCATATTGCATCATCTTTTTTTGTGGGGTAGAAAAGGCGCGGGCGGGGGGCGCCTACGTCGTTGGGTTGGCGGGCTCATGGAGTTTTAGTCGCTATGAATCACTTCGACGGGAAGCGTCGCGCATTTTGCATGCGCGCATTTTACGAGAACTCTCGTTCATATATTGCTACCAGGCGACTATATTGTGCTGAATACGGACTACGGCGAATTAGTGAAGCTCCGAGTGCTAATTTAATTAAAATATGGGTAAAGCGTTTTGAAGAGACCGGTTCAACATTTAAACCACAAGCAAATGGTCGCCCAAGAACATCTAGGACCGAAGACAATGTTGATAGAGTTATGGAGTCAGTACGAGGAAATCCACAAATGTCGACTCGAAAGAGGGCGTCTGTCTTACAATTATCGCGACGAAGTTTGCAACGAATTTTAACATTGGATCTTAAACTGCATCCATATAAGCTGCAATTAACACAAGAATTGAAAGAGTCTGACTTCATAGCAAGGCTCGCATTTCGATTTTCCAATTTTGACAATATCCTTTTCTCTGACGAGGCTCATTTCCTTATGAATGGGTTCGTATACCGCCAAAATTGTCAATACCGGAACAGTGAAAATCCCAAAATCACACACCAGAAACCAGAGGAATAATTGATCCTTTTTTCTTCGAAAATGCGCGGGGCCAAAACGTCACGGTTAATACGGAACGCTATGTTGAGATGTTGGACGGATTTTTGGCTCCAGAAATTGAAAGTTCAAGAATAGTGAATTCCAGAACTTGGTTTCAACAAGATGGAGCTATCTGTCACACATCAAATGACTCCATGGCGGTGGTGAAGCAGATGTTCCCTGGCAGACTGATTTCGAAAAGAGGTGATATCCCATGGCCCCCAACGTAGTCCAGACTGGACGCCTCTTGACTTTTTTTTGTGGGGATACCTTAAACACACAAAGTCTACAGTAATAATCCAAGAAACATCGTTCAGCTCAAGGAGAATATCCGTGGTGAAATGGCAGCCATTACACCAGTATTACTGAAGAAAGTTTCCAATAATTTTCGTTTGCGGTGAGAGGAGTGCCGTCGTAGAGAGGGTCACTATTTAGATGATGTTATTTTTAAAAAATAAACTTCATTTATTACTCTACAATGCCTTAGATTTATTTTAACCATACCTTTTGTATTTATTTGTTAATCTATTTTTTAAATATGCACGTCCTATTGCGCCACCCTGTACCTGATTTGTCGGCCGGCCATGGTTGCATGTTGAGCAGCTAGTTTAATATTTTTTCCAAAACTTATAATAGCGATATGTAAGTCTTCCGACGTTTTTAGGGTTATGTTATCGGAGCAATGAGTACTAAGATATTTTTTGTATTTTAACCAATTTGTATTTGTTCCTATCTTCGCTAAATGCCAGACTGTTGATACAATTTGTTGAGGGTCCTATAGTATAACAATAGTGGGTGAGTGATCTGACAATAGTTCTAGTGAAGTCTCCACTTGAATTATTATATATTATATTAAAAGTCCGCCCGAAAGCATATTTAAGCCCAGTTTAGAAATTGTATCAATCAATACAAGATCCTTTCGGGGTATTTAGTCGTGACTCCCAGAATGTGTGCTTAGCGTTATAATCGCCAGCAGCCAGAAAACGGGGACTTAGGGATTTATAAAAATTGAAGTACTGACTTTCTGTGATTGAAAATCTATGGGAGAGAATGTTCTGTATTCTGTTCACTAAATTGTTCACGTAACAGTTTTAGACTAAGTGGCAAAATGTTAAACCCTGCGCTTCAAAAATTCGCAAGAAAAAGTTTCGCTGTCACCACGGTAGCCCAACTCAAGAAAACGGATATTTAGTTCCGAAATATTTGAATTTTATGATCTTTCTTCTATACTTTGTTGACCAAGAGGTTTTTTGAATTCATCTAAAACGATAGTCCGCAACGGCGGCCATCGCGTACTTATGCGCTATAGATGCATTCATAGTCTTGAGTCATTTTTTGTTAATTTCGCTAAGGAATTCAATGTTTGCATAGCTCTTCCGGTAAATGTTTATTTATAAAACTTAGGACTTCAAACATTTTCAACTACAATGCTTAGTGGACAGCAAAGTCGTTGTTAGACATCGACTCACAAGCAGCAGTTACAACGTAACTGTCTTCTCGCAAGATGTCCTCCAAGCCCCCATCATCATGTCTACGGCAATCATCGTTTGTTTGCCTCTCCTGCTTTGATGTTTAATTTTCGCATAAATATCAATGTGACATTTCATGTAAAAATATCTCATCTTATGTTGCGGTTACCTTTTTGCCAGAAGTTGTTGCAGATGTTTTCTAGACATGCATTTAATTATGCCACAAATCCTTTCATATTCCTTTTTTGTTTCTTCTCCCTTTCCCGGCGAAACTACACAATGATCGATTGATTTGACTTTGCAACAAGACGTGTGTGTATGTTGCGCCACGAACTTCTCTTTGTTATCTCTGCGGATAAAGTCTCAAATTTCCCGGTCTTTTATAAAAATGTCACTCAACATTTTAAACAGATTACAACAATAAGGCAACGACGGCGGCAGCAGCGGTGGCGGAGGCAGCTGTGGGGGTAACCGCGCGCCGTATCAAAATGTGGGTTGTTTATCATACGAATTATAAATGCCATACACTCCACTCATAGACAGACATACATATGTATGCATGCATATGACGTCGTCTTCCCTCTTGCGCCAACTCCTCCTAGTACAGCTTTGATATGAAGTAATCCGGCAGCCAGCGTGGAGAGTCCAAACCACTGCCCGCGTCATTGAATGGCACCAGCATCCGTCATTTTAATGGCTAATCCTGTTTACCAATTCCTTATTGCTGTTTTCCTCAACACTGCCGCCCTCATTAGCCACACCATTGGATCCAAGTATAATCCGGCGAGAGAGCGTGTGACTGTTGGGTTTGTTGGCAAACGCAGAGCGTGGTCTGAACCCAGCATGAATACACACAACATATGTGACCGCCCCGCCTGGTCTTCCTGGTGAATCTGTGTAAAAAGTCGAATGAGTGGTGGCTGGCCGCGTAACAAATCAATCTTCAAATGGCCATCGGATTTTTATTTCTTTTCCTTTTCTTTTCATTTCTTTCTTCGCCATTATTATCATCATCATCATCACCATCATCGCTGTGGTACTGTTGCTGATGCCATGATTGTGTTCCCATGTATGT
>JAHXMU010018446.1:0-16531 GCA_019455685.1 Philornis downsi
CTACATGAAATCACCACATTAGTTAGTATTTTAAATTATCTTTACTCTTTTGTACTTACTGGATATTGGTGCCATAATCGCGGAACATATGGAAACCATCGCCGCCATTTTGTAGGAAATTTGGCGCTACGACACGATAGGTGGCGGTAACGTTGAATGGTTCATATTTCGGATAAGAACAGGTGGCACAGCGAACTTTTAAATTCACGACGCGCTCATTCACAGGTTTCTTAAAGTCATAGGTAATCTTGAGGCCAGTAACTTGCAAGAAAATATTGGAGCTGGTAATGTTATTCGCCAAATCGATTTTGCTAACAGCAAATTCCAAAGCTTCTAGTAAGCGTTCGCCGGGCAAATCGAAAGCGGTCAAAATGTTTTCAAACGGTGACATGGTGACAATATGGGAATAGGTTAGATCTGTAAAGTACTAATGAATGGGTAAAGTGTCTTAAGCAAGGCCTAAAGTCAAACTTACTGCCCCGGTATAAAGGAACTCTCAAAGCGCCATTATTTATTAAGCCTATAGATACAGTTCCCCAAGCATTATTTGTGTACGGAGCGAGGTTTAAAAACTATGTATTTGCAAATAACAAAATAGATTAGTAAGAGATGCTGCTAAAAGTTATCTTTACAACTCACCGCAAACACCATGGAATCAGTGAAATAGTTACCCAAGTTGCACTCTTGGTAGCTGCAAGGATATTTCAAAAGATCAACTGCCGTTTGGCCCACAACAACTTTGCCTTGTGCATCGATTACTTCCTTCCAGGGTTTCATGGCTTCGACAACTTCGGGATCTGGAAGAAGGGAATAAAATGCAAGCATTAGAAAGTGATGACAGAAATTTCATACAATCACAAGTTTTGTGAAAGTTTTTGCTGATAAGCAATGAGTTTCTACACAATCAGTTCTGTATACTGGCAAGAGAACAAAAAATCCCACTTTCTCTATTGAGGGTAATACTTAACGAATGTTCGCTTACCCGTTCCTCCAATTCTCTTCCGGCAATCTATATCCCGTAGAAGCAATTATTCCCAGACAACCCATAACAAAACCACGCCCGTTCATCCTTTCCGTGTTTAGGGGCGTGCTTCGTGTTTACTATTGGGGTTATTCAGTAGTAATTCTGTTGTGTATGCAAGAATATCAGTTGTTCATTCCTCCAAACTATATCCGGCAACATCCTTCCCACAGGAGCAATTCTTCCCAGAAATAGCTTCCATACCCATTCCATAACCCATAAAACCATTTCCATTCATCCTAATGAATTTGCTTAATATTCGAAGATTCGGTCAGAATTTCAGGACGCTTCTATGCCTTGATGTAGAGTTGCAAAGAGTTTCGACACGCATTAATGACTACGCGCAAAATTGCAAAAAATCGCCCTTCAACCTATTGATGAACAGAAGAGATAGGGAGACTCAAAAGGGAGTGTCTTACAGCCCGGATACGCAGTTAGCTCGGCAGGAATAGAAGAAACTTTGAGAATAGACAACTCCAATACAAGATAGCGAAGAAGGCACTTAACTAAGCTTACATCAGCAGTAAGCAGCTTTGCTTTCGTCAAATATATAACCAGGCAGATGCCAACTCTTGTGGAGCCGTTTACAGAATCCTAATATGTTGGTTGAAGGGAATGGAGGTGTACTGATCTAACAAATATATAACAGGGCAAATGTCAGCTCTTGGGAAACCATTTACTGAGTCACGAATTGCCAATTGATGGAATCGGGGTCTCCTGATATTGCATTCTCTCTCGCCCATGGCCTAATCAAATATAATCTAAGCTATTCCCTCGGCACGTGATGCAGTCACGTCAATCTCCGCTCAACAGTGTAGAATAAAATCAAAAATATTAGAGACGAAGAGGCCACCGAGAGTAAGGAATATAATCAGAGAAATTTGAGATGAAAAAATTAGAGAAATTATGTTCCTGCGGAAGTGAGGAATACGATTAGAGGTATATCAGAAATACAGATATATCGGACATACTCGTATTGGTGACATATAATATAACATATAAAGAAGTATGGAAGTTCTGAGCAACCGAAGTAAATTAACATCGATATACATATACAGGGTGATGGCAATAAGAGTACGCAGTGCTTATCGAGCGGTATCGGAAGATAACGTTATTACAAGCGTAAAACCTATCGGCATCCTCGTTGACTGGGCGAACACGTAACCTTGAGCTGAACTATCTTAATCTTGTAATGCACATAATACTGAGGACTTTCCACTGTACTCGTATAAAGATAGTCAGCGAAATACAACGATATAAAGAGCGTAGGGGAAGAAATGAACTTGTGAACTTAGCGACTATTTGAGTCCTTACCATGAAAATTTACGAAATGTGCTACTATTTGCATTATAATACAGGGTAATCCATACAGTGGTTTCGAAACCGCCGGTCTGGCAAGGCTGGCAGCTGTTAAATATCTGTCATCTGAAGTGTTATTTATTTAATGAACAGCATACCCTTTGCGAACATGGGCCGTTTAACAACAGAAGAACATATAAAAATAGTTAAAACTTACTACAAAAGTAGTAATTCAAACGTGAGCTTTCAATCGGACAATTTTTTTTTCAGCGATGAAGTTTATTTCTCACTCGGTGGTTACGCCAACGAGCAAAATTGTCGCATATGGGGCTCGAAGAATCCAAAAGTGATTGTGGAAAAGCCATTGCATTCGAAAAAAGTGACTGTTTGGTGCACATTATGATGTGACGCTGTCATTGAGCCGTATTTTTTCGAAAACTACCTTAAAAAGATCCACTGTTGCAACCAGAGGCGGTCATTTAAATAATATTGTATTTCGTACAATAATGGCAGGGCCCAAGCATTATAATGAACAAAAAGTTTTATTTAACTTTACTTTTTTAAAAAAAAATGGATAATTCGTGATTGCCAGCATTTTCGTGACATAGCGAAATAACAATGGATTATCAAGTAGTAGGATAACGAGACAACATTGGACTGTCAAGGAATAGATGTGGATACTTTTGGAAATAACTAACACCAACTATTGCCACTTTCTTTTATCAAGAAAATATCAATATAAATAAGAGCAGAAAGTTGTATTTTGTCATTTTAACCTGATCATTTTCTTCACGGATGTATAAAACCCGATTGCAATGCAACTCCACATTCTATCACAAAGCTCTATCAATAACTTCAATTTTAGCCACAGTCCTTGTGATATTTCCACCTAGGCTTTAATAGCAACTGATTAAGTGGATGACTCAGTCCTTCCCAGACAAACTTATCGATTGCAGCTTCGCAGAGGAGCAGATAATAAAATACGATGTAACACCATATTTCTCGGAATTATACCAAAAATTTGAGAAGGAATAGACATTTACAGGCTGCATTCGTGGAAAGTTTTCTCACCGACGTGAGGATAGGAGTAAAGCGTCGCTATATATATTAGACTAGGCTAAACCGACTCCCCATGCGATTATTATTATGCAGATGAACAAGTCACAATACTCGAGGCTATGCACGTGTGAATCCCAGTCGTTCACTGTAACAAAAAATGATCTCTAAGCTGGCATACTTCTGGTTACAATTCCTTGCAGTCCGGTAATTGGTTCCACACACAACGATCCCCCAGTAGTGGGAACGGCAAGGCCTTCCACATAAAAGCCTATCAAAACCTTTGTACTCCCCAACATACCACGCACAGAATTACAATGTAGGATGTCTTGATCGTCGTTTCATTTGTGGTCTAATAAGAATTTTCATAGATTCCTTTTATCATACATATTGAAAATCGCATTCTGGCAAAAGGTGGCTAAAAAGTTGTTCATCAATAAATCGATTGCCGACTATTTCACAACGAAGGTGTTTCAAAAGGAAACAGCGTGCAATAAGTCCGCCGCCCCGTGTTTTGGAAAATGCATTGTCATTGTTAAGGCATTTTTCTAAACTTGATATATGTGCAACGAGGGGGAAAGACTACATACGTCTCACGTGCCAAACTGTGTAATTCCGAAAATAACACACAAAGGACTCTGTCAAGAATGATTTCTTCATAATTGCCCATAAGACCTAAGACCTTTCAAGGTATGAAATCCGTCAATAGTAATCTGTGTCATCATTCTGAACAAGATCGTGTGTATATACTTTAGAAAGAGTACACTTTCCATTAGAGGCAAACCCTAGTGGCCTAGTCATAACTTAGCACAACTGTGACACCACAGATCTACCCAGTGCAAAACATTGACAACGCCCTTGATAAGTTTGAACTAGACCTACCTTCCTAGACCAAACACCTTCTAACGGCGTTATGACTACCTATAATAGTATTATCCAATGGCTTTCTTAATGTGAAGACTAATTCAGCTTTTGAAAAATGCCTAAACCTCACTTCGTTTGTAGGGTAAACTAAATTAGTTAAAACGAAGACAATCCAAAAAACAATCCCCATGTCATATTAAAGAGTGGTGTGAAGAATCTACATGCGAAATGCATAATAAAAAATTTCTATTCAAGTCGCTATCGAAGTCATAGGTTCTATTAACGTAAGGTTGTTGGGTCAATCTTAGTATTGCCTCACCCGACGAATAGACTGATGTTCGATGACATTAACAAAAAGCAATCGCCTTAAGGTTGGTACTTGTGAACTGCTTGCGAAATTATTTAACGGGACAGTTTCTGGTCTTTCCCAGATGAATAACAGTAAGATAACTTAAATTAGAAAGACTCCATTTGCCTATCAGGAAAATAGTAGTCGATAACGTTAAGGAGGGTAGTTATGATTTATCGTAAATATGAACGTTAATATCTAAAGGCTGGTGCTATGCTGACGTTTCACATTTTTCCATGAGGAACACTTTCTTATGTGCAACGCCAACCTCTTATTTTGTTGATTTCCATCACTGAAGTCGGAATACTGTAAATTTTTACATTGCAGTATGTTCGATACATTTATAAGCATGAAAATGAAATGTTATTAAAGAAAGACGCAACTTAACAATTCTACAAGCATCAGCTGTACCAATTTCAGTGTTGCAAATAGTACAAGAAAAACTGGCAATGCCGGTACAATTTTTTACAAGCAAACAACGTGTGATACATTTTTTCCTCGTGAAAGACTTTAGCTTAATTTAAAAAAGGACTGGCAAATCAAAGTTCTCATGATAATCGCATTACATGCCGGGATATAGTCTGGATCGCCTTAATTATTGTTTTAGTGGGCTACTTTAATTCAGTCAAAATCCTTGTCTCGTTTTGTACACCTCTTGCTTCACATAACGCTATAAAAAAGTTTGGTGCAGTCAGATCAGGTGACCTTGGGAGCCAGCGAAAGGTGAAGTTTCTGGATATTCATTCGTTTGGGAATTTTTGTTGAAGCTCCATCTTGCTCCATATTGTTGGAACCAAATTCTGTTGAAACGGATACGTATTCGGCGCAGTTCTAAGTAAAAGCTAATTCTACACTATTCGTACGTCTCCCTGTTTAACCCTTTCTACTTAATTATCTACTTAATTATTAAATTGCGTGTTTACCGATTGGGTGGTCATTTGGAAAATGTTACGGAAAAAACTTTAGATGAAGCACTGACAACGTACTTGTATATACGCGTTTTTACTTATTGTTGTAATACGTTTCGAATACGATTGAACTTCTTTGTAACCTTATTGTACGTAAATCCGAATAAGTTGCTGAATACGAGAAGTTTTCCCTATTCATTCGTGAATAAACTAAATTCCTCTGTATTCCATGAATATGGAAGAGCTACTAACATTCAGTTGGATTATGCGCTATCTGTTAGACTCATTCACTAAAAAGTCTCTATGCTTTACTGACAATCCTGAATGTCAGTTCCAAAAGCTTTCATTAGACTTATTGATTGCACGACTATTAATTCTGGACGTATCAGGACTTAAACTCACTATCATTCTCAATGATAGTCTCCTGTACTAACCACCATGCAACGGACTGTTTGTAAAGGAAGTTTTTTTTCTTTTTCTTAAAAATATATTTGAGAATATCTCCTCTTCCCATTCCAGATAGTTCTAAAATCTCTTGTGCACTAGGCCAGTTATATCCTTGGAAAACCAGAAGCTTTACAATTGTGTTTCTTACCTTCTGGCACATCAGAGCCCATATAAATCGGTGCACCCTCGAAATCCACCACATTACCAGCATCGTCGAAGAAAACCGTCAGGTTGCCCACATATCTCGCATAGGCAGCTGCTTGCACAATTAAAACACGGTGTCCTGTTGCGTGTATTACTTCAGTGGGATAATCACCACGTGGTTTTTCGGGACCCGGCAAATTGTCACCCGTGTAAAGGAACGTATGTGAATGGGCGCCAACAATGACATCTATTTCGTGGCCAGCATTCTTGGCAATCAACTGGTCCACATCATAGCCACAATGGGAGATCACAATAATAATATTGGCGCCTTGAGCTTTCAATTTGGCAGCTTCCTCGACAATAGAGTCACTTTCATTGCGGAAAATTAAATGACCAGTATTAGCTAAATCCTGGAAAGTTTGAGAGTCAGTTAAGGAACACAACACCGTACCAGCATCCAAACCAAAAACTCACATAAGTTGTCTCCAATATCACACCAATTACACCAATTTTTCGATTATTTCTGATAATGATGGTGGAGTTTTGATATTTACCGATTAAATCTGGTTCATTTGTAGAATCCATGTTTGCTACCAACATGGGACTTTTAAGAGTTTCCAAAAAGGGAACCACGCCCTCAACGCCGTGATCGAATTCGTGATTGCCTAAAGTCTAGGAGAAAGAAATCATGTTAGCAGTAGTTAGGAGGTGAATATGAAATCTCTCTCTATCTTACCATTGCATCGGCAGGTAGCATATTTAGTATTTGGCTGGTAACATTCCAACGTCCAATGTTATACCACAGTGTTCCTTGAAAGCTGTCTCCTGCATTGAAATAAACTGCATTGTTATCCTTTTGTTCCTCCAGCAGACGCTTCACGGTATAGACAGTGCGAGCATAACCGCCAATACATGATTGGCCTTCATCACAATTACCACCGGTAGTATCAGTGGGCTCAAATCTGTGAAAACAACGTAACGTAACAAAGAAATTTATGAGATTTCTTGATTTTCTAATCATTCAAACGAAATTTACGATATTTTGGGAAGAAATGTTGAAAGTAGATTAGATTTAGCAATGAAACATGTCGCTATATACGAAGCGAATTAAGTTTAGAACAGACTGTGCTCTATATAGAAGATTTATTTATTTATTCAACGTTAGATTCTTAAGAGGATTCTCGCCGCATAGAGGGGACCAACAACTAAATTCGATTATAATCAATAGTAGGCTTTGAATAGTTAGAATAACTGAGTGCGAATTTTTGCGTACTGTAACTTTTGTGGCTTCAACTGAAGAAATATTACAACTAGAAGAACGGTAGATGAATAAGCATTATGTCGACTATTCGAAAGTCAATCACATCATGACCTATGAGTAACAGAATTTATGGAAATTGATGAGTAGGTACATATCAAGCAAGTCAAACATCTATCTACTAGCGTAATAAATACATAGGATGATACGTAGAAAGACGAGGACATAGCTTGGTGGATTTACAAGCGATGATGGTAGCATCAAGGCAAAGGGGAAAGTTAAAATTTTCCTCTAAGTGCCGGTTTAGAATGGAAGCCCACTCGGTAGCTTGAAATTCTTTGCGCATTCTTTGCATAGAGAAGTGCCCTTGCAGATGTTTCCGCTACCTGAAATCTTTTGTACATTCGCTGTCTATAGAAGTTTCCTCCACCTGCATTTGACAACTTGAAACCATTGCATTTTAGCCTTCTGCAGGAGTCCCTGTGAGATTGCCTCTGCAACCTGTAATTTCTTGTGCGTTCGCTGTCAGCCTTTGCAGATAAATCCGTGCCTTTAGTCTACAAGATATTCCATAGCTGCTGCCTCCATCTTTCATCCAAGCATTGTATCGGTTGGCTCTCGAGGTCTTAAGTCCCTTCTCATGGGGAAGAGCGTGCCCCATCACCACACCAGCCAAAAGTTCTCTGAGCGCTCAGTATCTGCAGAAGTATCTGCGTGTCTGTAACTTAAAATCTCTACTGTTTTCACCGTCTGCCATCTGAAATCCCTCGAACATTCGTTTCTGAAACATAAAATTTCTTGTGCACTCGCCATCGGCCTTCAGCGTCACAAATCCGCCGGACGATCCCTGCTTATTCCCTTGCTTTTCAGCAACGCTATTATTTGCTTATCTCTATAAAGTGCCGACTGATTATCAAACTATCGGGCCTCTTCTGGGAGTACCTCCCATCGCCTCAACAATCTGAAATTCCTTGTGTATTCACTGTCTGGAGAAGTGTCTAAACGGTCGTCTCTGCAACAAAGTTCCTAGTGAGATCACATATTCTTCACACTCAAGTACACCGCGGCTGAACCGCTTATCGTTTTCTGCTTCTTTTCCTCCTATTAGTAGGCTTCCATAACATCCATCTGTACAATGTGCCAAATGACTTTAGCACCCTTGGGTCTTTTCATACGGAGGAGCACATAAGTCAGCGGTCCCGCAAACTGAAAATCCTTGAGCGTAAGAGTTTGGAGAAATGACCACGCGGACGCTGTCAAACCTGTGCAACCTTATAATCCCTTGCATAGTCGGCGTTTGCAGCTGCTTCCATGCCGCGCAACGTCAAGGAGGAAAACCTGTCTTTTTAGGACCTAATAATGCGTGAGATACTCTAGTTTTACAGACAAAACAACGCCACTGACGCGACGATATCTTTTAAATCGAAAGTTATGACCAAAAGGGAAACCAATACTCTAATCTAGGATCGTGTTTCTTGAACACAGGATATATGATACTTAAATTTCATATATCGGGCATACATTTCAGGAGCCACATCATGTTTAGGATTTGATCGTTACCGGTATTAAGAGCGGTTGAACTATTGCCTTGCTTAATAGCAGCTCACAATTGAAACACGTTAACCAGGATTCCCCTCAAAGTAGATAAAAACCTGTTTTAGAAAATGCCCGCTTTCAATCATTGTTGAACCGGTTAACTAAAATTCAACCATTGTCTGGCTCATCGAAGAGTCCAATTGTGTTGGCAAAGACATATTAGATTCTTACCATCACACTCAACTAATGATTACATTCTTTTGGGAATAGATTCATCCGATTGACCTAAGCCTGTACATTATAAAATTAACAATCCGTAAACAATATCGTTAACCCCACGTGTTCTGCATGTCTTATCAACGCATTAGGCTTCATTCCGCCAGGAATTACATTCTTCAGCTAGCGCAATCTTCCCCCTGGTACTAATTTACATCATTTTAATCAACTTCATCAACCATGTGGCACAACTATCGCACATTTTGAGATCAACATGTGGCATGATAGGATCGGTATATCTCAAGTAAGCTTACCAAACATATGGGAAAAAATTGTACGTATCTATCCGTAAGTTATATATTGTTCCTTGGTAGATATAAACTCTTTTGGTTAAGCTAATACTTATTCAGATGGAGACTGGAATAAACATCTTCATTCATTACACGCTGCACGTAGAAAATAATCCAAAAGGCTTTAGGGTTTTGCGTTTCATCTCCAATTCTTTCCATCAAATTTTGACAGTATTTCAAGTAAGCCAGGTATAACAAGTGTCTATTAAATCGCTTGCTAAGCGAGTTCTACTCTTTGCGAGTTCTACTCATCCCAGAATTCGGCCACCTTTCTAAAGTTATGGTTGTCAATGTTCTCGCAGAATCCAAAATGAGTTGTTTTGTCGCTGTAATAAATAACTTTATTTGTCCAATTTTTTACTGACTTTTTCTCAATGTTTGAGAAGACTGCAGTAATAGCTTTCTGCCGATAATGCTTATATTTTCGACTCATGCAAGTATCATATGCGTTACGATAGTATTAGTCTTAATAATTATAGCTTTCCTCATAGTCATGTGCATCAAAATGTTAAAGACGTCACGATAGGCTGTCGCCTTGTCTAAGTTCTCGTTTCGTATGAAATGGCTCACTAGGATTTTTTTTTTTTTTGATAATCATTTAACTTCTGTTGATTTCATAACTAACCACACCTGTCTGAAATTCTTTCATCTTTTACCTTATCTGAGTAGAAACTGATTACAATATCATTGAATTTTATTGCAATGGGCAATTGTATGGTTTCAGTGAGACAATAAATCTAAATTCATAATTTATTTGCTCCAATACCGGTGAATGCCACTCGAGATAAGTTACCACCTAAACCTATACCGAACAGGAAATATAAAGCAAATGGTCATGTCAAGTTGATTCTTTTTTTTTTGCGAAAAAGTACATTTCGGTAAATCTAATACAATAAAAAAATATGTCGAGATGAAGAGATACATTTGATCTAAATATTTATATAAAATATATTTAAATCAATGCGTCCGTCTGTCTTTCTACACCGCATGGCCTTCTCTACAACTCAATTGATTTGAAAAGTTTGACAAGTTCATAGAATAGTACAATTAATTTACGATAGGCGTCTCCCAGATCAATTCCACAAGTGTGATTTATCTATGCAATACAAATAATCCTATGACGTGCATCCTCCAGAGCGCTCCAATGCTATGGTCAGAATAACAATTATGGCTCTCAAATTCAAGCTCCGACAATCCATGACCAAAGAGTCGATAAGAGTAATATTGTTATCGAGGCATATACATGTCGAAAAGATTCTTCCGTCGTGCGGGAAAGGGGATTAGAGTCATTCAAACGGGACCCACTGTTTAAAGACGAATCCGAACGCCAGCTAGAGAAGCCATTTTACTATAGTCACTTGTGTTAATCGCCGTATCAGGCTTGGCTATGAATAATGATAAAAATAGGAAAACCGTATTGATCACACGCCAATGTCTAATGTAATGGACGCGTCTGAGATCCATGAATATAAAATCTGTGTAAATTTTCATCAAAGTCGGTCAAATCGTTATACTTTCCGGTTTTCCCCACTGTGCGTTACATAATCATACAAAAATTACGGCTTAGCTAATATTTGTTTGCAAATGTTAGACATATTTGCTTATGCAATAATCAATATGCGTCTTCTATTGCTTTCTGGAGAAGACGCAAACAAAGAAGATTGACACGTATTATTTTTTCATGGACTATAAAGAAGCTTTCAAGAGTCAAATACCACAAAAATTGTACGAAGCCATGGCCGAGGTTGGCATTCCTTCAAAACACGTATATCTTTGTACGATGACACAGACCGCTATGAAGTCTTCAGTGAAGATATGCTAATATTTCAAGCCATTCTACTATAAAGAGTTAGGTTAGGTTAGCATTTTAATAGATTTTACTTCTGGAAACAATTTTAAATCCGTACATAATCGATACATATGTAAGATTTGATGAAATATATTCATCGGGAAAAACACACATTTCGAGTTTTTTATTTACTGGTATGCATGCACATCGAAACAAATGCATCCAACGTTCAAGTTTAAGATAGAATCGTAAAAAATGCAACAGTTTTTTAACACTTCCATTTTAGCATATTCCGCTGAACCACTTAAAATTCATACCAATGTGTAGAAAAAACCGAACACTATTTCAACTCATCGGGTCAAAAGTGGACTGCCCTGTTGAATATATGTATCTTTCAAATCACTATTTTTTATAGATTTTTATAATAATTTAGACAAATTAGGTTCGATTAAAAATATATAAATTAATAACGCACTTTTCATGCACTGCTTCTGATCGTTAGAAAATACCCGATATGTTCTAAAGCAACTCAGAATTAGTTTACTAATATTAGTTCACAAATACTCAAATGTTATTCGAATCTTTAAATACAATAATGTAGATGTAGATAGTCTATTAATCAAAAGTTACTGTTTAGAAAAGAGGTCATACGGCATGTGACCATAAAAATTGTCTTATCGGTTTGGACCCTCTAATAGTAAATAATAATATTTAAAGAATATCCAAAGGTAATTGGATGGAACGAAAAAAAAGAAAAAAAAATGCTGTTGACCGGACGTAGATTACACTTTTTTTATAGTAATTCCCATAAATTCTTGAATCGAATTGAAATTTTAATATATATATAAATCTCGTCTGCTAATTTATATACAGCGGTTCAAACTTTTTTAAATTTGTTTAAAAAAATAGCTTTTTTTTCTTGATTTATTTTTTTATTTATTGATTATATTATCAACTTCTGGCAACACTGATTGAAAGAAATTCTGTTTCGCCGTAGTTTTGGGAATATCTTTAATAACATTTTGGTGGCAACATTCATTAGTCAAACTGTGTGATAACTACAATAGCATATAGCATATAGAGAGTCATGGATTCAGATATAGATTCATTGTGCAAAACAGTTTTCAGTGTCAATTCTTACGGTTGAATACTGTGGATTGAGCCAATAACCAATACCAGTAAGTAGATAAAATTTTGTAAGAACATTAACTTCGGCATGTGAACAGCGGAAGTTGGAGAAAAGCGTTCAAAAAAGGCTTTTTTAAATATCCTCGTGAGGATGTCCACGATCAGACAGGCACAAAATCAATGGCTAAACAGCTGCTTGCTGTGAAAGTTTGTATAGGTACAAGCTTGCACAAGCCAAAAAGTCTGCTATTAAGCATAGGAAAATTTAATTGGTTAGCGGACAAAATATACCTTTCAGGAGCCCCAAGAGGGCGATTACGATTAAAATCCTGATCATGTAATCATAATTGTTCACATAGATTTTAAAGACTTAATAAGCTCACCCGGAATCGTTGATTCAGTACCTGTTTCTTTTTTATTGACGGAGATGCATAAACGCTATCGACGTGCTATTTGTGTGTTTATGCCAAAACGAACTAAATTTTACTATTCATTTTTCTAAGTGTTAACTACAAACGACATTTAGATATCTTTGTTTGTACTATAATAGCAATAAATTGAAATGTTTTTTTTTTGAACCTACTCCAGTTGTCTGTCAATATATAATATATAAGCGTTCTCTCTAAACATGTATGATATACGAGTGTGTAAACAAATTTCTTCGTAGAAATTTATTCTAATAATAGTCAATTAATCATAATAAGTTGTCAGTTAATGCATTTCGCTGCCAAATGAACGCAAAGTAGTGAGAAGTTCATTACAAAATCGCCGACGAAGTTTATTTAATGTAATAACATTTTTGTAGCGTGAAATGTTATTTTATATCGAAGTTCGGTTTAGTACCAGTCATTCAATGCCATAGTAATGACATATTGTGAATTTATATTAATTGTTACATAATAAGTTGTGAACTAATAAGTTAGGATTTCATTGAAATGTATTCTTTCCAATCGATTGTATATCGTGATCTATCCTGACAACTTACAACTCCATTATTAAACAAATTCCCTTGCTTCCCATGAATGAGTCCGATAATCACAGTTATCGGAAACATTTACCCAACTTTTCGATTACTCAACTGCTTGAAGTGTTCGTCAGACACATTGAAGTGACCGCCATTCGAATAATGACAGCTGACTGTAAGCAGCATTGAACCCACGATTATGCGAATGATAGTCGAGCATACTAATCATCGTGCCACGGTTGGTAACATGCTTTTGTTTTTGTTATAATTCCAATTCCAAAACAAGTCTAATACTAGCAATAAAGAGCCTAAAGAAAAAAACGAAACGTAAGTCAACGAAAATTCAACTATAAAACTGCCTTCAACAGACCGACAGACGACAAAAGTTGTCCGAAAGCATGCACTCAAAAAAATGGAAGCCGTCAATTTTAGGAAAAATTTTCTTTAATTTTTTTTTTTAAATTTGCTCAATAATAGTAAATTTTTCTTTAAAATTAGGAAAATTTACTATATTTAAGAAAATTTTACTTAAATAAAGTAAACGGAAATATGACGTATACTCAAAAATAGGACATATTTTTCTTTAAATAAATTTCTTATTAGTGAGTAAAATTTTACTGAGCGTCAGGAAAAAATTATCTGATTCAAGGAAAAACGATCGTATTTTCATATGAAGAAAATGATGGGGAAAAATTTGTATGGGAGGAAAAATGCTAAGATAAAATGAACTGAATTCTACTACAAATAATAGAAATTAGTTAATGATTTTTACTAATTGTAATGCAAAAAAGGTCATAGCGTTAGTCCATATGTAATATTTTTTAGTTAAAATGGATTAAGACGTAGGAAAATAATTAGACTCAAATCGCAACATTTTCCAGTAAAAAGAAGTAAAACTGTCGTAGGATGTAAGGTAAGAAATGGGAATCTTGTTGTAATCCTATCATGTCTGTAATGGAGAGTTATATAAAAGATCCTGATGGTATAGGTGTCTTGAAAGAATTACGAGAATCTACATTTGAAGACGGTAATTGTTGTCTTTGATTGCAGCATAATTGTGCTTATACAGAAATGATGAATTCATATATTTACTAAGCAATAAAACACAAGGTGAATTTAATGAAAGAATTCAATTTTTTTTTTTAATTCAGGAAACCGAAATTGTGCTATTGTACATTTGCTTCACAATTTATTGAAACCGAGCATCAGAAAGTCTATAACAGAAGGACGAAAACGAAAATTTGTTAAACCAACAATTGCAGACTCACGCAACGCTTTTCTGATATGGGCACATAATTCCTCAGAATTGAAAACAAAAATTAAGTTGAAAATTGATTACCTTTTCGCCAAAAAAGAAACTCTTCAACCAATAATATGCGCCATTGGCACAAGCGTTTTCCATCTAGAAGAAGTTTATGTTTATTATGCAAATTTTTATTACAAAGTCAACAATATCGTATGTGCGTTAGATGCGGCGTTCAAAACATTTCACGTTTTGAATTTAAGATAACCAGACGATTGTAGAAATATTTGGCTTTTTATCCAAGATTACTTTTTCAAAATTCCATTGACTTCGGACCAGAAAAGCAATATTTTGATAAACGTTTTGAACGACATATCTAGCTACGATAACACCTTTCCATAAAATATTTAAAATGTTACTTATTTGCTTTATATGTAAAACAACATTTTCGGTATGTAATAAATTGCTCTGCCACTTGAAGCATGTACACTTCTTGTCATCAAATGATCACTACGAAAGTTTCCGTGTGTTATATTTCATTCATTAATCATACAGGTATCAAGCAGGCATCAAGCTGATTTTCCAAAATCTACTTTTGTTTGTATATGAAATCTTAACATTAATTTCTTTTAACAGGTGTCGATCTTTGGAAATCTACCCCAAATACAATGTTCAACAATAATTCCGATTGCCGCTCACTATTCTAATATGTGCAATATATGACAATGTATGAAAAATTATTTTATTTCAAGTTTATCTAAGCAAATGACTATTGTAATTTTGAAATAAAAACATTTATATTAAAATAACAAATAAAAGGATGAAGTGCCATGCACATAAACCAAAAATGTTCAGTGTAATCATTATGAAATTTTTGTAAGTAAGTTCATATGGAATAATTTCTAAGAGAAGTTTTGCTCTATTTGATACCAATTTTCTCCTAAATGGGCATAATACATACTTGTTTTCAACATATTTTCACCTCATTGGAATAAAAAATTACTTCAAATAATATTTAGCTGAATAAATCAGTACAAAAAGACAGTAAATTTTTCTTAAATTATAGGAAAAATTACTGGATATTACTACAGTTTTTCTCTATATAAATATATTTTTCCTCTTAATAAGTATATTATGCACTTATTTTAAATATGTTGGAGTTAGATACCACCAAATTTTTACTTAATATAAACACAATTTTAACCAATTTAAGCCAACATGGACTTAATTAAAGCAAAAGTGTTATAAATCTTAGGAGCTGATTTACTATGTATAAGTACAGTTTACCCTAAACAAGCAAACCATTTTCTTGTTTTCAGTATGTTTCGATTACATATCAGTAACTACTTACTTAAATTAATTCCACATTTCTCCGGTATGATTAAGCCTGTACTTAATAAAAGAAAATATTTTCTACATTTTAGGAAAATTTTATTACAATTAAGTAAAATTTTACTCGATTTCAGTTATTTATTAAAATATATGTACTTGCATTTAGCATATTTGTAATACATTTTGGGAAGTTCTCTCTTAAAACAGTTAAAAATTTACTTGGAATGAGTAAACCTGTGTTCAATACGAGCAAAGTTTTTCAAACTTCTAAGAAAATATTATTGTGTTTGATTAAAATTGTAATTTATATGAGTATGTTTTTACTTCAAACGAGTAAACTACATTTTCGTTTTTAGTGTGTTTATCCTACATACTACAACGCCCTTATTAAAAATAACAAATATTTGCCTCAGTTTGAGCAAGCTTTTGTCCTCAATTTTAGCGCAATTTACATATTTTTGTAACGAATCATACATAGTTCTAGTAAGCATTTACTATAATTAAATACATTTGTAATTAATGGAAGAAAAATGTGAATTATATTTAAGTAAATAATTACTACTATTTGAGAATAAAATACAAAAAAACCTAACAGACAGTACTTTTGTACTAAATTTTAGTTTCATT
>JAHXMU010018487.1:0-14637 GCA_019455685.1 Philornis downsi
ATCCTTTTCTCTGACGAGGCTCATTTCCTTATGAATGGGTTCGTAAACCGTCAAAATTGTCGTTACTGGAACAGTGAAAATCCCAAAATCAAACACCAGAAACCATTGCATAGTCCTAAAGTGACAGTATGGGCAGCAATCTCTGGCAGAGGAATAATTGGTTCTTTTTTCTTCGAAAATGCGCAGGTTAATACGTCACGGTTAATACGGAACGCTATGTTGAGATGTTAGGCGGATTTTTGGCTCGAAATTGAGAGTTCAAGAATAGTGAATTCCAAAACTTGGTTCCAACAAGATGGAGCTACCTGTCACACATCAAATGACTCCATGGCGGTGGTGAAGCAGATGTTCCCTGGCAGACTGATTTCGAAAAGAGGTGATATCCCATGGCCCCCACGTAGTCCAGACTTGACGCTTCTTGACTTTTTTTGTGGGTATATCTCAAACACAAAGTCTACAGTAGTAATCCAAGAAACATCGTTTAGCTCAAGGAGAATATCCGTGGTGAAATGGCAGCCATTACACAAGTATTACTGAAGAAAGTTTTCAATAATTTTCGTTTGCGGTTAGAGGAGTGCCGTCGTAGAGAGAGTCACCATTTAGATGATGTTATTTTTAAAAAATAAACTCCATTTATTACTCTACAATGCCTTAGATTTATTTTAACCATAGCTTTTGTATTTATTTTTTAATCTATTTTTTAAAAATGCACGTTCTATTGCGCCACCCTGTATAATGACTGATGTGGGCCTCTTAAATAAAAGGAAAGAATTTCTAAAATATCTCACACTCAGATTGTTGTATTCCATTTCAACATCGGCTTGCCCTATTCGGAAAGCTCTTTATACTACATTACATTCCATTTGTTGGAAAAGTAGTTATTATGTTATGTCATGCTCAGGGGTTTCCAGATGCTCAGTGGCTGCTCATCGTCAGCAATCTTCAATGGACCTGCCGATCAATGGATCTCATGATGAAAAAGTGTTATCTTGATTTCATTTTATTTCGGTACCGGGCAGTCCATGCCATCGTCGACAATTGTCGTGACTTCTTGAAAACTGCCATTTGGAACTAGGAACTTTTGGAAGTGTTTTCTCCATGGACGCAGCACACTCTTCATATGTATGACTAGATTTCCATCGTTGTTCTTACAACAGAGAAGCCCTTTATTTTTTTCCTCTACCGTTTAAAATATCAATCTAACTAGCTTCTTTCTTTTCTACAGCTTTCCCTCATTCAATGTATTACAATTGGCTGCATGGTGGTGGCTCAGAGATGGTGTGACAATCGGTTCTGACAGTTTCCGTCGAATGCGCTATGAGCATTTTGTTGAAGTAATTAGGAGAGATTGCTGGAGTGGATATTTCTGGTGATAGGTAGCTTAGCGATATCTAGCTGTATCTATATTGGGTTAGGTAAACTTTTCGCTCTACTGAATCTAATGCGCATCTTATTCGCAAATGGGTGGTTTCCGAGTTTTTGTAAGGGTCAAATATCAAATGCACGTCAGTAATATAGGATGATTTTTTAAGATCCAAGTTTTTCAGGTTGGCAGCACTGGTTTGTAATGGCGTCCAAACGTCATCTGTCAAAGTGAAAAGTTTACAATATACTCTGCCATTTCATCATGGAAAGGCTAAGAAACGAGCAACAATTGCAAATCGTTGAAATTTATTATCAAAATTCGTGCTCTGTGACAAATGTGTATCGTTTGATACGACCATTTTATGGTCGTCATAATCGACCTACTGAATCAACAATTGGTGCAGTTATCTCCAAATTTCTCACCAAATTTACTTTGTTGGACATAAAACCATCGACTTGCATGCGTAGAGTGCGTACCGAAGAAAAAAATATTGCAGCCGTAGCGGCCAGTGTTAATGACGATCGTGAAATGCCAATTCGTCGCCGTTTTCAGCGATTGGGCATATTTTACTCAACCACAAGGAATAGTTTTTTTTTTTGTCCCAGTTGCCTGAGTTGAACTTGATTGACATGGTTTCATCTGGATGGTGCAACATGCCACACTGCTCGTGAAACAATGGATATGTTGAGGGATGAATTTGGTGAGCAGCTGATCTCTCGATTTGGACCCCAGGATCTTGCGATTTAACGCCCCTTGATTATTTCTTGTGGGGTTATGTCAAGTCGTTAGTCTATGTGGACAAGCCGAACAGTATTGTATCCTTACAGGATGACATAACACGCGGACAACATTTATATGAAATTATCTTTAAAAATTAAATGCCAAAGACCGATTTATCGATTCCAATAAAAAATTTAATATATGATTCAAATTTGAGTGTTTTATTCGATTTAAAAAAACTACGATCAAAAAATCATCCTACACAAGATCATGTCTTTGGGTTATCACCACGTGAACAATTTTATATTTTTATCAGAATAGAGGCAAGTTATATTAATAATTAGTTTGAACTAACTTTCAACTTAAATTAAATTTATCCTTTAATGAATTTTTGTTGGGTTCATTCCCGTAAACACAATATCTTATTACACACTTACTTCTCACAAAGCAATATCACTTTCCAAAATTAATTTATGTTCTCTTTGAGAATGAAAATTGGCTCTAAGTTGAGTGATTTTCTATTCTTCATATTGCAGCCGACGGAATTTCCTGTTGCGAAAATTGCAAATATACTGCGAACTTGTGGAATATTTCGCGTCCTACCACTTAATAGTCTGTTAGTGAATATAAGTTGATTATCATGGTTGGCGATATGACTTTACGCTGTTGTTAAAATATTCATCAAAACAAAGAAGAAGGAATACCAAAATGTTTCGGCTTTACGGCGCAAAACGTTTGCAAATATGTTACCAAATATGTCAATTTCTCAAATGTGTCTGACGTAGCAGTTCTCTTGAGATGGGTCGTTTTCAAAGCATTTCCAAAAAAAAAAGAAAAAAAAAACGGGTTTCCTTAGCGAACAGATACCGTGTTCTGTCTATACCGCTATAATGGTCAACCATAATAAATAGAATATATTTATGCGAAAACACTTTCAAAATGTGGTTTTACTCTCGAAATGTTAACTTTGCTATATATATTCACGTAAGGTGTTTATGATTTTTTTTCCATAGTATACCCGAATTCGAGCAACTTTGTGAAATAAACATATTCAATGCAACAACAGATAAGGTTGGGGTTATCTGTTTCTGCATTTACTTGCAATAATGATTCTTAAATCGATCACAATCCCGTTATTCAGTGCATTGGCTATGCTTATTTACAGATACATGAATTTATTAACTAAAATTAGTACAGAAATTTAAAAAAACGTAATTTTTTGATGTCATAGTTCGGGTTTAACCACAGATTCATCCATAGTAGCGAACAATATGAGAAGCGGAGCTATAAATGAAGTCTTCGGCTTGAAGACTATATACGAGGGCGATTCAAAAATTAGTTGACCTGGCGTATAAACGATGCCAGTAGTTTGAAAAATATTGTTTTGGTAAAAAGCGGCAACTTTATAAAACATATATTTCAATTTAAGCTCCTTTATTGGAGTCACCAAAAGTAAACGGTCTGAGTGAATTTGTAAACGTGGAAAAAATTAGTCACCGTTATGTATTTGTTATGTTATATGTTCTCAGCTTAAACAATATGAAATTCGAGCTAGATTCTGCTCTGGGGAAGTCTGCACCTTCGTTCACGACTGTAAAATATTGGGTAGCACAGTTTAAGCGAGACCGTACGAGCTGCCAAGATGAACACCGTGGTGGTCGACTAATTGAGGTGTCCACACCAGACGTGAATAAGGCTATCCACAGCATGGTATTGGATGATCGTCGGCTGAGGGTGCGTGAGGTGTCTGAAATGATAGGCATTGAAAAAAGTTGTGTGCATCACATATTGATCGAGGATTTAAAGATGAGAACGCTGTGTGCAAGCTGCAAGCAAAAACAGCGTCGTGAAGATGTTTCAGTAGAGTGTTTGGCGTTGTTTCACCGCAATAAAGCCGAATTTTTGCGTCGATTTATAATCATGGATGAGCCATTGAATCACCACTTCACAGTCAAATCAACAGACTGAAATGGAAGAACCGTGTCTAAAGAAGGCGGTTCCATCTGCAGGCGACGGCATAACGTCTGTTTTTTTTTGGGATGTGCATGAGATTAATTTTATTGATTATCTTCAGAAAGGAAAAACTATCAACGTTGAATGTTGTGCTAATTTATTGCAGCGTTTAGGTGATAAAATTGTGGAAAAAATGCCTCATTTGGAAAAAAAGAAAGTATTGTTTCATCAAAACAATGCTCCACTTCCCACGTCCACTATTGCGATGGCCGAAATTAATGAATCAAAGTTCGAATTGCCTTTACAAACTTGAAAAAAATTGTTTAGTGGTAAAATATATGCAGTCCGCGGTTGATGATTATTTTAAGGAGTTGACAATTCTTGCTATAAACAGGGCGTAGATGCTATTGAATATCGCTGGAAAAAGAGTATCGAGCTAAAAGGAGATTATGTTAAAAAATTAAGAATACTGTTTTTTTCTTTTTGTGTCTTCTTTATTAGGTCGTCTACTTTCGGGACCGCCCTCATAGGAGATATCCATTTTTGATAAGCGATTTATTGTATAATTGCGTAATTGAATGGCAAAAAATAAACCCAGAAATAACAAGTAAGATAATTTGCATGGAAAGTACCAGAAATTATGTGATCATCCGGTTGAGTTTCCCAAACTTTGTCCACATTTATAACGTAATTATATTACCAAATAAAATGCGAGCTACTGCAGTCTCCGAATTAGGGATTGCTTGGGTGTTTCGTAAATCGATCAATTACTAAAGGTGGTGCCTCCTCTGATGAGTTTTATAAAAACAGACCATTTGCTTTCTCAGGTATGTCAAATCTGTCTGAGTTTACTACAAACGCTTGAAAGATATAAAATTATTAATATGTAGTTGCGTCGTTTATTTCTAAGAGAAGTAGCATGAAGTGCATGATGATTTAGGAGATTTTGATCAATTTCTACCAAGGGTAAAGTATACAATTATTATATTCTGTTACTAGTTAAAAAGAAACATTAATTTCAGAAAATTATTCAGTTTGTATGGGAGTTATCTGAATGGGCATGATAACTTGATCGATTTTGGAAAGATTTTGCCTGATATTGCAAATTACCCTATCTTTAATTTTATCTATCTTTAATTTTAGATCCCACTTTAGGAAATGCTTAACATATACCAAATTTGGCAGAATTGACCGATTGATTGATCGGTCGATTTTTTTTTTTAAATTTTACAGTGCGTAATAGCGTTGATGGGGTAATACTAATTTGGGCTCACTGACTGTTATTCACTTAAAGGTAATCATAAACATTTGCGCAATTTCGTAAGCAGCTCACGAATTCGGGCAATTATTCCCTGGTAATGCCATTGGACACTCGTAAGGAGACAGTTAAATTAAAAAGGCTAATTATTTGAATATTCTAAATGGAATATTACGAGAGTGATTCCAAAACTAACCGAACTAAAAAGAAAACACAAAAAAGTTGCGAAAATATTTCTTTATTTGTCAACATAATCTTCTTTTGGCTCGATACACCTTTTCCAGCGATATTCAATAACTTCTATATCCTGTTTTTAGTAAGAATTATCAAGCTCCTTAAAATAGACATCAGCCGCAGGCTATATTGTTGGTAAGTCTTTTACCACCGAACAATTTTTACGAGTTTGGAATAAAAAATAGTTCGATTGAGCTAAATCTGGAGAATAAAGTTCCTGATGAAGCAATTCGAACTTCAATTAATTAATTAAACCGTCATAATAGTGGATATGTGAACTGGAAACAACACTATATTTTCCGCCAAGTGTGGCCTTTTTCCCATAATTTTATCACCTAAACGCTGCAATAAATTGGCATAATATTCCCATACGCATCTCAAAACACAGACGTTTTTGTTTTTGCTCTATTGAAAGCGAGCGCCTCAACCATATTTCGCACAGCGTTCTCATCACTAAATCTTTGGTCAATATACGACTTATAGTGCTTTCTGAAATGCCTATCATTTCAGCTAGCTCACGCACATACCAATACTTCATTGTCGTCTTTGGAGCTTCCACACCCTCGTTTAAACTCTGTTACCCAATATTTTACAGTTGTAAATGAAGGTGCAGGCTCCCTAACCCAGACCCCAGAGCAGAATCGAGCTCGGCTTTAATATTGGTTGGACTGAGATCTTTCAAATGAAAATATTGAATATCATTACTGTGACCAATTTTTACCATATTTATAAATTTACTGATATCATTTACTTTTGATGGCTCACATAAAAATACTAAACAACGTGGCGCCTTGAAACTTAAAACATATGTTGCATAAGGTTGCCACTTTTCATCAAAATAATTTTTTTCAAACTACTGGCATCATCTATACGTGAGGTGGGGTAGTTTTAGGACCGCCTTCGTGTTTAACACTCA
This sequence comes from Philornis downsi, assembly GCA_019455685.1. NCBI lineage: Eukaryota > Metazoa > Arthropoda > Insecta > Diptera > Muscidae > Philornis > Philornis downsi. The sequence continues at coordinate 6,448 of JAHXMU010018487.1, forward strand.
CACGTAATCTTACTGTCAAGTTTTGTACGAATGTATGTTGACTTTTATATCGACGCTACGATTGGCTCCAGTGGCATAATAAGCCGCTCATCTCAAATGTTGATTTACTTGCTCGTAATTTGTGGTGCTATCTTAGATTCAAATCACCACCTGAATGCAACTAAAGTTTGCCTGGGATTGAGCAGAACGATAAATGCATGTAACTAATCACAAAGGGAGTTAAATATCGCTATAATTTATACCGCTGGAATAGCCACAACCTACTGCAACAAACTATCAATTAGTATGACATTTACTTGTAATCGTAAACAGGGCTCTGAAAAATCCAGGTATGATGAAGAATGTCGCATTGCCGTCCTTCATATAGGGCAGCGATTTTAAGGGGAAGAATACAGAGCCAGAAAAAGAGACGGTTGTTTAAATAACTGGAAAGCAAGGACGAAGAAAAGCACAGGGATAGAGGTGAAGCTTTATTGTACTATAATATGCAGACAAAGAGGGCTATATATACTGATGGCTCGAGATGATAGCACACGTGACGGGATCACACCAATTACCAATAATAGCATAGATGTTCCACCAGTTAAAATATGAACATCAGTTTCACGGCTTAAGAATAACAAGACCGTATAAGATGATGTCCTGTATTGACAAACATAAATCATCAGTCATTTACTCATCGCTTCTAAGACACTGTCGAGCGTAATAAATAAAAGATTAAAATCTTCTGTATTTAACCAAATTGTACTTGATCAGTGAGTCTTCATCTCTAGTATATTCACAACTGATCAGGAAAAACTTATTGACAGATCGGTTATCGACTCTAAAGCCGTCTTCAATAGTGCGATACTGCAAAAATGTTATGAAACCAATGTCTTTTCCTTCTAGGATGACACTGACTGGGACGAAATTTAAAGTAAAAATAGGCACAAATCTTAGTAAGGAGTTTTACACCAAACGGGGCATTGGGACAGAACATCGCATGACATCTTCTACATATGTGTGCGTTAGGGAGTAGTTATGAGGAAAGCTGCGGTAAATGCAACTGGTTTCATCTTTAATAAAAACTACATTACGCGAATAATATGGGCATATTTAGCAGACAAATGTAAAATGTTATTGCAGCCTCCTCAAGCGGAACCAAACAATTAGCTTCATTTTTTGATAAGCTGATGCGGATGGATGATCAAGTAACATTAATGGGGTTTTAATCATAATTAAACTATCATCGCCATCATAATAAAACAGCTACTTGCGTTAATTACATTTTTTAAAGCTTGTTGAATCCCTCTCTGGAGAATACCAGAAAACATGTCAATGTGATAACAGCGGCAATTTGTTTCGAGGAGTAAAGGAAACGGTTTTGTGAATCGGTTAACTTGACGCATTGTTTTTGTGAACTACGGCATTTCAGAAGTTTTCCGTGTGTTTATTTTGTTATTTCAATAGCTATTTGTAGAATTCTTCTTCTTTCTCTTTTCATTTATAGGGTGATTTTTTAATCGTATTTTTTTTAAATCGAATAAGACACTCAAGTTTGCACCATATATTAAAATTTTTTATTAGAATCGATAAATTGGTCTTTGCCATTTAGTTTTTAAAGATAATTCCATGTAAATGTTGCCCGCGACCCCGTCTCAAAATGTCCATTCGGAAGGTTCAATTTTTCGTCAATTTTTCGAGCATTTAGGCCTGCTCACCAAATTCATCCCTCAATATACGGGTATCCATGGTTTCACGAGCAGTGTGCCATGTTGCACCGTCCTGATGAAACCACATGTCAATCAAGATCAACTCAGGCAATTGGGGCAAAAAAAACTATTCCTTGTGGTTGAGTAAAATATGCCCAATCGCTGAAAACGGCGACGAATTGGCATTTCACGATCGTCATTAACACTGGTCGCTACGGCTGCAATATTTTCTTCGGTACACACTATTCGCATGCGAGTCGATGGTTTTATGTCCAACAAAGTAAATTTGGTGCGAAATTTGGAGATAACAGCATGAATTGTTGATTCAGCAGGTCGATTATGACGTCAAACGACGCACATTTGTCACAGAGTACGAATTTTGATAATAAATTTCAACGATTTGCAATTGTTGCTCGTTTGTTAGTCTTTCCATGATGAAATGGCAGAGTATACTGTACACTTTTCACTTTGACAGATGACGTTTGGACGCCAGTGCTGCCAACCTGAAAAACTTAAATCTTAAAAAGTCAACCTAATCAATTGATATCTTTGGATAATTAGACTGGGCAAAAAGTTTGACAGAAATGTGACTCGTTATTCAGCTTATGGAAAATTTCTTAACTTTCATACAAAATTCGCCTAGAAGGAAAAGATAAAACATCATTGGTATCAGGCTGGAGGATAAGAAAAGATTGTTTGTTGCAAACAAATGCTACTATGCGCTGAACAAGGTGTTTAAAGAAAAACGCTATCTTGACGAACAACACCAACCACATCAAATATCATTTTCACCTGTGTTCCTCTCTGGATTATAAAACAACGAGATTAATCAGTTCTGGGATTCATATGGATACATCATACAACGAGGGGAATATTGGCAATATATGAATAATGTGTTTTAGCCCGCATCGATGTGGTCTACCCCACCAAAATAAAACCATTTATATTGACCGGCTCATGCTGTGCGGACTGCATCAAATATCGGTGGCAATTATCTCACTGGGTGATGCAGAAGAGGGCGACCATAACTCCTTTGGCCGGATTAGGTCTATAAAACATTGTCAGAACTCAGTGTAAGGAACTGGAGTAGGAACGTAGATGACCGAATGGACGTATAAATTAATGGGCCGATTGTCATGAAATTTTCACAATAGATTCGTAGGCTATAATAGGTCCTGTTTGGGGAAAGAAAAGTGGCACTGCTCACGCAAACAACAATATTAAAAGACTCACCACATGTTGCCGAAACAGAAAGAAAAAAGTGGACAGAGACACGACTCATCTTAGAAATCCGTTATAGCAATCAAAGTAATAGCCCAATCGTCACAAGAATTTAACAGCATGTTCATCTTACACTACACTATGTCAAAACTCAGAAAGGGGGCTGGCATCGTTTGCACAACTTAATATTTTGAACGTTTACATCTTTTTAACTACAGGCAATATACATATTGCGTTTGGTACAGTATAAAAGGGGAAAGTGAGCGTTGACACGCTCTTTTTCAAAAACCCATTATATTTGTAAAGCAAAGAACGATCATCGTAAAAGTGTAGGTTATTGTTGGAGAAAAGGACGTGGTACCGCTTACACAATACAAAAATTTAGATGGTTATATCTTAAAAACTATTAAGGAAATGAATTAGATTTGTTTCACATGCTACTAGTGTGATGGGCGCATATACAAAAATATCATAGCATCAGTCATAATGGACCGAATTTCTTAAAATTTAAATAATACTGTATTGATTGCCTAGTCTTTTTACTGCTCATTTTGTCCAAGTCCTGTTTTATATATTTACGCAAAATATTTTTTTTGTCACAGCTTAATGATGAAGATCTCGCCATGTCAGCTAGTAAATATATTTTGTTTTTCTTTTTTTTCCTTTCCAGGCTTTAACTAAATAAATACAGGATGTCCGTCGGGAAGGTATACTACTTTGCTTTGCTGCCATTTTGGTAAACATTAGTCTTGACAGTTCATATTTGGCGGTCGTGAAGTGGAGACGTGACAAATTTATTATGGAAAAATATTCGATAAACCAACGTGTTTTAATCCTTAAAAATTTTATCAAAATGAATCATCGATTACTATGACGATGAGAAAGTTACGTGAAATTTTTGGGACAAACAACGTGCCAACAAGACGTACTATTGATCTTGCAGTGAATGATTTCGGAGAAAGAGGGTATGTAGTTGAAAGGGCAAAGCATGGTCCACAGCGTACTGCAAGATCGGCTGAAAACATTACCGCTGCTCAAGAAAGTGTTCAAAACAATCCATCAACCTCAATTCGACGCCGTACTCAGGAGCTTGGTCTCCAAAGAACAACTTTGGCCACAATTTTGCACAAAGATTTGCATTTGTTTCCATTTAAGATTCAGTTGACACAAGAGCTTCTTCCACAAGACCATTTACGCCGCCGTACATATGCCAATAGGATATTACAACTCGCCCATGACAATCACGATTTTCATTAAAAAATCATAATGAGTGACGAGACACATTTTCATTTGAATGGATATGTGAATAAACAGAATAGTCGGTTCTGCGCAATGGAAACCCTTCAAATTATTCACCAGTCACCTTTGCATCTATTAATAGTGACAGTTTGGCGTGATTTTTGGTCAGGAGGAATCATTGTACCTTACTTCTTTGAAACTGGAAACGGCGTAACGGTAACTGTCAATGAGGAGCGATATCGTGATATGATTGAAAACTTTTTAACGCCATAACTGCATGCTTTGGGCTTGATTAACATGTGGTATCAACAAGACGGTGCCACGTCGCATACAGCCAGTATTACAATGGAATTACTGCGAGACGTCTATCAACAACAAGTTATTTCAAGAAATGGTGATGTTGATTGGCCTCCACGGTCGCCCGATTTGACTAATCCGGATTTCTTTTTGTGAGGATATCTAAAAAGCAAGGTTTATGCAAAACAAATCAGAAACGCTTGAGCAACTCAAACAAAATATTCGTGATGAAATTAATGAAATACCGCGTAAAATGTGTGAGAATGTAATGAAAAATGTGCTCAAAAATGCTAACAGAGGCGGACATTTATCTGATATTGTATTTCATACATAATTGCCGACATTAAATAAAACATTTATCAATATAAGATCCATTCTCTTTCATTTAATCAACAATTATAAACAAACAAAATAGTATACCTTTCAGACGGACATCCTGTATAATATATATCGTGATTTTGCTATATTATAACCCTTTATTACAATCTATGAATTAACTTAAAATCATACCGCTACCTCTTACTCACAAGTGTTCATTAAAAAAATATTGAACCAGAAGCTGGGTATCTGTGCCATTTATTCAGCGCTGTTGCGAGGAATCTTTTTACCAATTCTCACGACTCTGGCTCTAAAAGTTTGATCAGGGGGATGCCACTTTTTCATCTCGCAACCGTTTGAACTCTTGACATTTCAAATTTCAAACAAACATTGCTTGCTTCATCACAACACTTCACAGTGTAGGCGACGGCATCGTTTTTGTTCCTTCTCGGTCCATAAAAGTGGCGTTCATAAAATCCATTCTTAAAGTGTGGATGTTCTCCTTAAGTTTTGTTTTTTCATCTTCTGCATTCCGATCTAATCCATGATTAGTTTTTTGTTCCGTTTATTTCCTACTGGCTTAGTGGAACCTACAGTTTAACGATGATTGCGAACGTTACAGTTTGAGAAGCATTCACAATACTTGTCGATTACTCGAACTGTTCGTCACACACAGCGAGGTGACCGCTGCTTAAATAACGATAGTTGACTGTAGGTGGGATTGAACCTGTGATCATGCGAACGGTAGCATCACCGTTTGTTTTGGATAATGGCTGTATTTTTATCTTCGTTCTTTGACATTTTATCCTCAAAAATTACAAATCCCTTTTCATTTTTTGTCCGCGTTGTTACACATCCAAATTCTCGGTTCTAGCTTCTAGCTTGACTATAATATCAATTTTCCCCCTTTCTTTCAGATTTTATCTTCTAAAAGTACTAGTATTTGAAAAGTCCCTTTTTTGTGTAACTGCACTATAAAAGTTGATGCTTTAACTTCAATTAGGTGATGGTGCACTTTTTCCCCTTCCTATCAGTTTGTTAGTGCATAGAGAAGGGGCCTTTAACCTTTGTAACGGACAATGGTACTATTTTCGTGTTCTGTCACATCCATTTTAGCCCTTAAATCTAAAAATTGTGCGAAATTCCACGTTTATTTTGCGTTTAATTTTTAAAGTCAAATCATCGTATGCATTTTTAAAATTCTAGAATTATAGTTTAGTCTGACGAGGAGTCCCATTATATTCCCTTCTTACCCTGGCTTTATTCCTAAGAGCAGGAATTTCAGACAGTAAATAGAATATTTGTATTCATGATTCGTGATTCAAGTTCTAGCAGTTAGGGCGATCATATTGCATTTGGCTGTGTTAACCGTGTTTCTGTCTCTAAAATCAAAAATTTGAAAAAAAATCACCACGATACCTTGAAAGACACCAATTTTTATGATTCTAACTTTAGCCACTTGATTCGAGTGGATTTTATACTTTTTGTCCTGTTTTTATCCCTAAAGACATAAATTTCAAAAACATTTTTTCTTTTCGAGCGGCGACCATGTTTTTACTCCCAAAACCACGAATTACCTTTTTGTCACATGCTTACCCTAAAAGGGGAAACCAATTTTCGTAATTCTATCTATGGCCATCTAAAATTGATGTTGGTTACAGATTTATGTTTTTTACTCTACTTTTATTCCCAAAAGTACGAATTTTCATGTTTCAAACTTTAGTAGTATTCGAAACTATTTCAACTTAACAAACATAACCGTTCATTTTGTTCATTACTATGAATTTGTGTCATACAAAAACTAATTTAAAGATTGTAGCGTTTTAAAAATTGTCTTATTTTGTTATATTTAAATTCATAAATAACCCGTCTATAAAACTACTCAGGTATGAAATGAAATCATTTTAAACTGTCCTTCCATTTCTGTATCTTAACATGAACGACCTGATGGAGAGCACAAGACTCAGTTTCAATCGAAGTGCGAAGAACCGTATGAAAGGTAGTGATGACGGATTTAGCGTCAAAGTAACATTTAGCTCAATGTAGAGAACTAATGAATTATGATTAAAAGGATTTGTTACACTCATATGAATATGAAAAGACCAGCACGTTCATTCTATATGGACGAGAATGTATGTGAACGGTCAACAGTATGCGGCCAATGTATTAAGTCGCTTGTATGCACATTTTGTGTATGTATGAGACCAAAGTAACATTCGTGTCAATATTTACCACTTGAAACAATTTTATCAAATATAAATATGTTGTATCAAAATATATTTTACATATTTCTTTGATCATCTGTATTCCAAGAATACGAACGCCAATCTCATACGATCTCAGTGTTAGCTTCAGCCAGGTCGAAATTTGTATATAAGACTTGGATCACTTTTTAGCCAGAATCTGCAGTCGACTCACAAAAATAAGCCGAGGGCAGCAATTGTGAATTGTAGAAATCAACCGAGGTGTCTGGACGATCTAACATGCTTCATTTCCAATTACATCTGATTAAATAAAGTCTTAATCACACAAATCTGTACTAACAAGAAAAAACGATTGAAGTAAAAATTTTAAAATATTAAGTGTTTTTCAACAAATTGCTGTTGTGGGAATTGTTGTAAGCTTCGAAATATACGGAATTTTGATATCACGGTTAGATGACAAAGTGTGTCTTAAGGATATATGAATTTCAAGAACAATAATATCAAAAAATGTGTTCTTACTAATGTCAATGGTTAGAGATATTACGATTTCACAAAATCGTTTTGAAAAATTGTTATAACTCACTCACACACTCATTCATTTCACTTCCATAAGTTTCGTTTTTTTAGCTTCTGCATTCCGATCTAGTCTATGATTAATTTCTTGTTCCATTTATTTCCTACTGACTAAAGCAGCATTAGCCGTTTGTTTTGGATAATGACTCTATTTTTATTCTTATTGACTGCAGATATATACAGGGTGGCGCAATAGAACGTGCATATTGCATCATTTTTTTTTTTGCGGGGTAGAAAAGGCGCGGGCGGGGGGGCGCCTACATCGTTTGGTTGGCGGGCTCATGGAGTTTTAGTCGCTATAAATCACTTCGACGGGAAGCGTCGCGCATTTTGCGTGCGCGCATTTTACGAGAATTCTCGTTCATATATTGCTACTAGGCGACTATATTGTGCTGAATATGGACTACGGCGAATTAGTGAAGCTCCGATTGCTAATTTAATTAAAATATGGGTAAAGCGTTTTGAAGAGACCGGTTCAACATTTAAACCACAAGCAAATGGTCGCCCAAGAACATCTAGGACCGAAGACAACGTTGAGAGAGTTATGGAGTCAGTACGAGGAAATCCACAAATGTCGACTCGCAAGAGATCGTCTGTCTGACAATTATCGCGACGAAGTTTGCAACGAATTTTAACATTGGATCTTA
>JAHXMU010018504.1:0-10929 GCA_019455685.1 Philornis downsi
AGAGGGTCACCTATTAGATGATGTTATTTCTAAAAAATAAACTCCATTTATTACTCTACAATGCCTTAGATTTATAGATCTATGGTTACCTTTTGTATTTATTTTTTAATCTATTTTTTAAATGCACGTTCTATTGCGCCACCCTATATTATATCACCCTTTAAGGGTGCAAAGATGACATGACCTGAGAATGTAGCTTCACAGATTTGTATATATTTGATATGGTAGAAATGTAACATCTAAAAAGAAGCGTTTAAAGTACCAAGTATTTTCTCATAAAATGCATCTCATGACATTTTAACTCAACTGACCACTCTCTGTCTACCTGCTGGTAGACAAAAAAACTGTTCTAAATCTCTATAAATCTTCCTAAATCTCTATACAGTCTAATATTTTGCCAGATCATAACCTACGATTACAAATAATCTATATTACACAAAATTGAGTGATTTTTCGGAATACAATTTGTTTCCATTAAATGCTTTCCAAGCTTGTAAATCAGTTCACCTGACTGAAATTTATGTACTGCCTGCTGTACCAAATGATTTATACTAGGACGGTCTCAAAACTAGACGACGTAACGCATAGATGGTGTCAGTAGTTTGAAAAAAATTCTTCTGATGGAGGGTAGCAAACTTATAAAACATATATTTTGGGTTTCAAAGGAGCCACGTTGTTTAATATGTTTGTCTGCGAATTTCTAAACTTAGAAAAAAATTGGTCACTGTTATGTAATTTAATATTTGCATTTGAAAGATCTCAACCAACCAACCAATATTAAATCCGGGCTAGATTCTATTCTGGGGGAGTCTACTCCTTCGTTTGCGACTGTAAAATATTAGATAGCAGAGTTTAAACGTGGCCGTACGAGCTGCCAAAACGAACACCGTAGTAGTCGACCAATTGAAGTGTGGACACTTTAAGAAAATCCACAAACCGGTATTGAATGATTGTCGGCTGAAGGTGCGTGAGCTAGCTAAAATGATAGACATTTCAAAAAGTGCTGAACATCGTATATTAACCGAAGATTTGAAGCGCAAGTTGAGTGCCGATCTTATTTTCAATATAGCAGAAACAGGGTGAAAATATTTCAGTAAAATGTTAGGCATTGTTTCACCGCAATAAAAACGATTTTTTCCGTCGATTTATAATCATGGATGAGCCATGGGTCCACCACTTCATATCTGAGACAAAGGAACAATCAAAGCAGTGGACTGGAATGAGAAATCGTGTCCAAAGAAGCCGAAGACGGTTCCGTCTGCAGATGTAGTCATGTAAAATAAAATAATTGACTGCTCCAAGTTTAAAGAAGTTTGAAGTTAAAGAAGATTTGCGGCTGTTATCGTATCCACCAGCCAGCCAGCCAGCCAGCCAGACATAGCTTAAATAACTTAAAAAATCATGAAGTCAAAATCATTGGTCAAAAGATCCTTCTGGATGTACGCTTCCTTCTGGATGTAGCATCTTTGTCTTATCTAATCATATATATGTTCATTACCCCGGGCTAAGGTATACAAATTTCGACGAAGATGACATGATCCGGTTTAGAGATAGTTGGCGGGTTTTCAAGCAGAATTTAGGCGATAAACTCGGCGGTTATTTCTATACAGAACCCTATTTATAGTGGCCGATTTGATTAATTCATCTTAAATTTGTTGTTCGATTTTTACAGTGGATACAAATATTGAACAAAGAGTTTAATTCAAATTTTGTATTGCAGATGGAATTTGCTATGCCGAATTGCTGAAGATGTTAAAGGAAGCTTACAATGAATCGACTTTAATGTGCATACAGGTGATGAAGTGTATTAAAAAATGTGGTGGAAGATTTCCCACGCTCCGGTCGGCCATCAATATATAACATCAATTGGAACTATTGTACTTAAACTAGAATTGGGGCCAGCTTGTTTACTTGCTTTTGAGCTACTTCACTAAAGACACACGGACATAATGCTTACGAACATATTCTATCTGTAGGAAATGAACGAACCGTTCCATGGCGTTGAGTAAAACGCATGGGCTGCCTTCAATTACAGGCGCTTCATCGTTAGCGCTTCTCTTTTGAACATCCGATAATACGAGAAACTTTAAAGTTGTAAAGACATCAAAAGGCAGTACATGTATATGGAAATTTGAAACTAAATTAAAATGAAAGTGATTGAAAATCGTCATTTAAGTTTGAGAGAATCTCACGAAACAATTAGGACTATTTTATACGATTGTTGTGGTATTAAACGGTTTGCTGTTCAATTAGTTTCGAAAGAATTGAATTTTATTCCCAAATTCAATCGCATAAAGATCGTTGAAGACATGCTAGAAAGAATTAATTCTGAGCCCACATTCACCGAAGGCATTATAACTGGCGATGAGGCGTGAAACTTGAAAAAGATACACTTCAACTCAGCCGAACTCGAACAAACCATATTAACGTCGATCAAATGTCAAGCTAATGTCGATTGTTTTCTTTGATTAACAAGGTGTTGTGTACTAAGAATTCTTGTCAGAAAGACCATATTTGTCAAAGGGACATTTTGGATTTTCAACCAAAAAAAAGGCACTCTCTTTGTAAGCGAATTTCTGACCAAAAATTCAGCAAATATCATCATCTGATATTATTTCGGCTAACTTTTTTCTCTTTCTAAAACTTAACTTACCACTTCAGGACACCCGTTTGCAGACGATAAAAGACATATAAGACAATTCACTTAGAGAATTGAAGTATTTTATAGAAAATGCGTTTGAATAAAATATAATAACGCTTACGTCAAAGACAGACGCTGGCACATAACATCTTATTATTTGTTTCGAATGTTTCTACATAATTAATTAATTGATCACAGTGTTTCTTACAAGAAATGTTCAGCATATGGAAATTTTTCAAGAAAATTATTGCAAACAGTTTTCACGATTAAACTGTAAGCCTTGGAAAACGCTGGTTTCAACTCCACATACAATTCATACCAATTCTCATTTATGAATTTGTTAATGTTGTCTTCCACCTCCTTATTGCCATCGAATATGTGTGTAAAGTTGGAGGACATTCGTTCCAATTCCAGCTCCAATTTAGTGTGCTCCAATTTGGCATACATTTGACCATTCTTCTCCACTGGCGCCAGATCGAAAAAGTATTTGATGCCCACATTTTCTGAAATGCAGAAATTCATGGTTAAATAATAATTTTAAATAGGACAAACGCTATCACTTAGAGACTTACTGAATCTTATAACGAAGGGTCCATCACCGACAACCGGTAATAGTAAGATGCGACCATCTGCTTTGTACAATCCTTTCATGACAAGTTCCGGAACAAAGGCCTCAAAGCTATTACGTCCACTTAAGTCAGCTTGTAAACCACTAAAATTAATACGATGATTTTGTGAAACTTGTCCTCTGTTCTGGCAATTGAGATTTTATTTACCTGAAGGCCGTAATCTTCATATCTTTAAAGCCGAAAACATCTACATCTCTAAATGCAAGTTCAAGGTTTACAGGACTTGAAGGATTTCGTTCCAAAACCAACAATTTTATGTGTAATGGCTCAAAAGGTATCAAATTTATGTCACGTAGTCCCGAAGGATATTTTTGTATAACTTCGTTTGACGCTTTGACCAGGCATTGAGCGTCCCCATTGTGGCATTTCGGAAAATTAGCAGCTGTAAAAAAAAATAGAATTTTGAAAATATTAATTGTGTAAAATCTACAACGCGCTTCATATTTTGGGGTCAAGTTTAATGTAACTTTAAGAGGGTTACGATGAAACTAGGTACTAGGTACTCGTCTTCGAGACGAGTGTACCAACATACAAAAAAAAAAAAATAATAATAATAATAATCGAAAGTCGAACGTACATAGGCCGCGAAATTTGAAATTCGACTTTTTTTTGAAAAAAAAAAAAAATAAATAAATAAATAAAAAACACCGAAAAATAGTAAAAAAACAACACAAAAAATTTAAATTTATTATAGGTCCTTTCCAAACAAAACATTTTTCAAGCGCATTTTCCGCAGATTCTCATTTATGTCTTTTGTCGACTGAAAATGTGTGCCTCGAATTGGTAATTCGAGTTTTTAAAAGGGAATTCAAACAGTGTCATATCAGGTGGATACGTTGATTGATTGTTCCATGATATTTGTTGAGTTTTTGGTCAGAAATTCGTTCGTAATGATTGCCTTGTGAGATTAGTTTTCTTTCCTTAAATCTTTCCTTCTCTACGAAATTGCTCTCCCAAACGCCTTCGTGATTTTGAGTTTTTAAGGGAATATCAAAGCTAGTCGAGTGGCACAAGTTTCATACCCAACAAATCGTTTGCAAATTGGTGCGAAAAGATTCATGAGATTCATTCTCTAATTGAAATGATTCAAAATGGCGAACGATGTTAACTTCAGTTGACGGCCTACTTGAGCGAAGTTTTCCATCACATCTCCATCGCTTTTGAATGCACTGCACAATTCATAGGCACATATTTTTGATAAAATCAATTTTCTGCAAGCCTTTTGTAACATTTTCAGCGATTCGTCAACCGAAATTCCATTTGAAATACAAAATTTGAGATAAGTTCATTGTTCGATATTTTTATCCATTGTAAAAATCACAAAACACACTTGGAATGACTTGGGAAAATCGAGTACAGCAAATATATTAAATAACAGATCGCGCTCAAACTCCACGTTAATATAGAAGACAGCTGTGCCAGTTTGGCGCCAAAAAAAAAAAAATTCACAATCTCTTTTGCTAGCTTTTTAAATGTTCAGTGGATGGTACGTTTTTGACAGAATGTATATCAATAATTTCGTTTCGGGTATTTGAATTGAATTCAGATTATTTCGAATACGTACTAAAATCAATCTACTAATCAAGGTTTCGATTAAATTACAAAATCAAAACCGAAAAAAAACATATATAAAGTGGTGTAAAAACAAAATCATTATTTTTTTTGTGACATTGAAGGCTTTATTTAGCATAGTTGGAACGATCAAATATTCGACGTTTTCTTCAATAACTGGTTGCTACTTTGAAGGTAAAACCATTAAGCATCTTTCATAGGAATCCTTGCTCCTATTGACAAAAAATTGGATTTCGGATTCGATTTTCACAAGCTTCTTTTAAGGCAAATTGTTCACTGGTAAAATCATTCGCCATAGTTAAGAAAAGGTTGCCACTTGTCACTTGTTGCCAGTGACTTCTTGCGAGTCACTATCGATTTGTGTAACCTGGCGTTGCCACTTTGGTGGAAATACACAATTGGTGGAATAAAATTCCTTTCCTGTTGGGCAAATGTGGCCGCTTTCGGGGCTATTGCTTCTTTCAGACTGTATAATTGTTGACAATAAAGGTCTGAATTAAGTCTCATTGCGATTCGACCACAATCGTTTTCGCTTGTGGTTATCGTAATTGACTCACTTTTCATCACCAGTCACCATCTGCTTCAGACAGGGGTTGATTTTGTTGCGTTTTGCAGAGGGGAATTCGTTCCATGAGGTTTGTTTTGTGTTTTCACTCCACCCACACATCGAGCTTTGTTTTGTATCTGGGTTTATTCAAGTTGTTCCAAACTGTTGTTTTGTGCAATATTTAGCTACTGTACAATCGAAACAGTGCTTAAATGACAATTGGACTGGAAATCATCAATCATTATCTTATCGAAATTTTGAATAATTGGCCTAGCAGAGCGTGGTGCAATTTGGATATCAAAATTTCGGGATCATAGTCGAAACCAATTCTGATTTTCAGTCATCTGGCTTGTGTTTTCGCCTATATTGAAGAAAAACTGGACTTTGCTGGTATCAATTTTCGACGCGTCCTCAAACAATACTGGGGTAAGCAACCACAAAATTATCAGAGTAGTTTTTTTGGTACGAAGGTCACAACCCATAACAGCCTAAGTCTGTTTTTCAATATTTTCAGTACAGGAGTTTAAAGTTTTGAATCTCCACTGAAAATCAGGAGAAGGTGTTTTTTGGAAAACTTTGCTACAGATTCCAAGGAAACGAATTTCTTTACTTAGTTGTTAACAAAAAATAGTTGTTTATTCTCGCAGTCAAAAGATATTATCGAAAAAGACACTTAGGCTCTTATGAATTGTTGAACGAAAGAAAGTCAAAAAGTTCAAGTTGAGTTAGGCTTTTATTTAAGATTAAATAAAAAACTTTAAGTTTGGAGAAAGACCTTAACTCAATTTATGTTTATCAAAAAACAAAATTGTAATTCAGAATAAGAGCTTAACTCAAGTTAGGAAAATAAAATTGTTTCTTTATTTTTTTTGGATTAACGACTTAAGTTGATTTAGGCAATGATGAAAAAATAATGTTTATATTTGTTGTAATCCTAAATTGACTTAGGCAGTTATGCCAAAACAGTCATTTAGAAAAATAACTTAAGCTATTAGGTTTTTTAGGATTAATTGCCTTCCTAGAAGAGATACAAGCATGAAAAATTTAGAGCAAATAAATTTAGATACGCTGAATATGATGGTGCTAATAACTCAATTGTCCTAACTCGAGTTAGGCTGTTACGGGTTGTGACCACAGATATAAATAAGACCTTGGTCGGTCTACAGTAGTAGGTGCTCGGAGTGTTACCAGAGTCACACTGCTATAGCATCCAAACGGTACATTTTCTGATCATTTTTTGTCAAGCGTCAGTCTGTTAAATTGAAACATTGTACGGAAAAATTTTGTTCTACGTCCCAGTTAAAACAGATATTGAAATGGAATTCAAACGCAACAGTGTTATTGCTTTGGCTGGAAAATCGTAAGCAGCCATTATTAATGATTTAATATTTATTTATTTAATATTTATGTGTGAATAAAAAGTTTGTGTATCAGATCATTACACCTCACAATGACACTGTTAGTATCAAAAAATGTCATGGAGGAGGACATCCAGAAACAGCAACATCGTCAAAAATGGCAAAAGATGAAGGGCAGAATCTATGATAAAGCGCAATTCAATTGGCGAAATATTTCAATGTGTCTGCTCGCAGCACGGGACGCGTATTCAAAAATACAATTAGTATAAGATTTGACACCTGCATAAACGACAGTTCGCCTAACAAGAGCAAAGATGTTAAAAAGCTTGCACGTTGCTGCCGAGCTTGAGGGTTTGTTATTTCCTGATGTAAAGACTGCCACAGCACGCTCACTACTCGATTTCATTGAACAAAGTGTAAGTGTAGATGAATAAAATCTATCTTGAAAAGATTTTAAACGATAATTTGTTACTTTGGGCACGGAAACAACTTAGTGGAAACCATTGAACGTTTCAACAATTCTCGTTAATATCCCATAAAGCCCACTGGGTTTCACGTTTTTTATAAGAAAAAGTTCCCAGCATCGTTTCACAGTTTTGGCCTTCATATTTCTCGGACTTGAAACCAATGAATTTTTCCATATGGTCCATTCTGGAGGTCAAAATATCAAATATCATTAAAAGGTAAAAGACTGTCAATGTCTTAAAGATTGCTCTTAGATGAGAGTGGGACAAACTACGTTTAAGCCACATTCGTGCTGCATGTGAAGCATTTTCGGACAGACTCGGTGCTATTATCCGTGCTAAAGATGCCTACATCGTGCTATAATAAATTTTTCTTAAAATTTAAAATGTTATTACGATGTATTGAAGTTTTTAAGTAAAAACAATTAAAATTGACGAAATTGCCGCATTTTCAATTGGTAACAGCTCGAGCACCGATCCCTGTAGAAAAGCATTGAGAGGTAAACATTTTTTAGGCAAAAGTGGATATTCCAGATGTAGTGATCAATAAATGGTATTAAACAGCAACGACGATTTATAGTTGGATTGCTAAAAACTAACAAATTATTTGAAGCAAAACTTGAACATGCTAATTTTTTCCATCAAAACAATGGCAAATTATGTTTTAAATTAGCAATTTAAATAGGATTTCAAATAGGATAGCATATTGTATTATAAAACGAATAAATTATTATGCATTATCTTCACAATTTATGACTAAACACAAATATTTAAAATATCACGCTCTGCAACAGTTTGCCAATTATTGCTTATATGGGGCGCCAAATAGAACGATGGATGTGACAAATAAATTCGTTATTGGATTTATGTTAATGGAAACAGGTTCCAAAATATTTTGTTGGGTATGTTTAATATATCGTTCCGGGGACTACAAAAAGCGGTATATCTAGTTTTTAATTATTCTTACGGCGTTGTTTTGGATCAATATTAGTCATACAAGTCAAGTTGGGCAGGCCTATGGCGGATGTTTGAATTGGTTTATTAGTATGCAAAATACGATAATACGACAAAGTTGTACTTCAAACGATCCTTCCAAATAAGCTGCACATAGGTTATTTGATCAGAAACGTATTAAAAAAACTTGTATTAAATTTAAATTTAAGACATACTCAAAATAACTATACCAACTACTCTCCCCAGTAAATATTTACTTGAAATGATTAATTGAAACTTGAATTGACTACATTTTACTGGATTTGAGTACCCCTGAAAATAATACGTACTTAAAATAAGTCGTAAATTTCCTTCAATAATTTTCTTACGTACTTTGAGTAAGGAGGTATTTGAGTTCGTTTTGTCCAATGTCGTAGCAATAAATTTGCTCTGTGGGGGGGCGAATTGTCGCTTGAACTTCAATGCTTTCCCGTCTATAATAAATGGATATGGTTCCAACAGGATTAAACACAATCACACACATCCAATGCATCTTTAGCTAATAATGTGACATACATTTACACCCGCGCAGTCCTGATTTAACCCATATGGAGTTTTTCCCGATGAGTTATATGAAATCTGAAGGATATGCCAGTACGCCAATACGCCCTGGCGCATTTAAAAGCAAATATTCGTCACGAACTTTTACATTTCAACAACATTATTTGTAGGAAATAAATTACCAAATTATGTACTCGTACATTAATAACTAATCAACATTTTTTTGGATAAACGACTTACTGTTTTTTAATGAATCCACTAAATATAAATTTTCTTTTGAGACATCCTATTTTGTATTCGAATGCAAAACTTTAAAAGGCTCAATATTAAAAAAGTGTGAATTATATCATTTTTAAATCGACGCAAATATGGCCTGCGAAAGCGTTCCCAAAACTAGCTGACCTGACGTGTAAACAGGGACAGTCGTTTGAAAAAAAAATTATTTGGCAACCATATAAAACATATGTTTTAAGTTTTAAGACGCCACGTTGTTTAATATTTCTATTCGAGATAGCAAAAGTATCTTAGTGAATTTGTAAGCAGAGAACAATTTGGTCACTGTTATATAATTCAATATTTCCATTTGAAAGGTCCCAGTCCAACCAATATTAAAACTGAGTTACATTCTACTCTGGGTGAATCTACTCCTTCACTTACAACTGTAAAATATTGCGTAGCAGGGTTTAAAGTGGCCGTTCGAGCCTGAAAAATTAAAGTCGTAGTGGTCGACCAATTGAGGTGTCCATGCCAGACACCGTTAAGAAAACCCACAAAATGGTATTGAATGATCGTCGGCTGATGTGTGAGGTGCGTGAACTAGCTGAAATGATAGGTATTTCAACAAGTGCTATACATCGTATATTGACCGAAGATATGAAGATGAGAAAGCTGTGCGCAAGATGGGTGCCGCGCTTGCTTTCAATAGAGCAAAAAGAGCGTTGTGAGGATGCTTCAGTAGAGCAGTAGAGCTTGGCGAAGTTTCATCGCAATAAAGCCAAATTTTTGCGCCGATTTAAAACCATGGATGAGACATGGGTCCACCACTTCACACCGGAGACAAAGGAACAGTCAAAGTAGGGGACTGGAATGGAAGAATAATTTTTATTGCAGCGTTTGGGTGATGAAATACCGCATGAAATACCAGGTCATACATTCACTATTGCGATGGCCAAAATTTTAATTGCTTCATCATTTATTTTATGTGCCAGATTTAACTCTGTCAGACTATTTTCTATTTTTGAGCTTGAAAAAATGGCTCGATGATAAAAGATTATCACTCAATGAAGAGGTGGGGTCTGCGATTGATGGTTGTTTTAAGAAGTTTGACAGTTCTCATTATAAAAAGGGTATAGAAAATTGTATCGAGCTAAAAGGAGATTATGTTGAAAAATAAAGATAACTTTTCAAAACTTTTTTGTGTCTTCTTTGTTAGGTCGGCTAGTTTTGGGACCGCCCTCGTAATTTCTCTTTTATCGTTAATAAAAGCACTGTTTTTTGTTCTTTGTTATGTAAAGATAAAATTGATTTTATATTCTTGATGAATTACCGAACATATATGTTAACGTTCAACACGTGTCACCATGTTGAAGAATAGCCTAAGTTTTTTTATTTTTTGGTTATAACGTGTTAACTTTCACATAATCACTTACGATATTCGGCTTGCACTATTGTAGCAATCGCCAAAGACAACAATGCTAAGAATTTAATCTTTATTTCTTACGATACAAAATTCCGACTAACTAATTCAGTGAAGTTGTGATGTGATAATGATTCTGATTTACATTAGTTCTTATAAATTTAAATTGGACACGGATTTATATATTTGAAATTATAATTTCGACATTTTTATGAACCTAATCTAAACCGGTTAAACATCTGAGCCATATTACTTTTATTGTCATACCCAACCTCGTAAGATGGGTGGTGTACTAAGTCTGTCGTTGCATTTGAAACAACTAGAAATAATCAACTGTAACCCCATATAGTACGTATATAACGGGTGGCGCAATAGAACGTGCATATTTAAAAAATAGATTAAAAAATAAATACAAAAGGTATGGTTAAAATAAATCTAAGGCATTGTAGAGTAATAAATGGAGTTTATTTTTTTTTAAAAATAACATTATCTAAATGGTGACCCTCTCTACGACGGCACTCCTCTAACCGCAAACGAAAAATATTGAAAACTTTCTTCAGTAATACTGGTGTAATGGCTGCCATTTCA
>JAHXMU010018530.1:0-11530 GCA_019455685.1 Philornis downsi
AAACGTGGGTCCGTCGAATATGGGCAACCCTGTATCTTAAGTGCTACTGCAAATATGGGCAGGATTGGACAATGGAGCGTGGTACCTCCTATACAAACCACAAATTAAAAAGCAATTATTTCTGCTCCTGCTAAAATTTGAAGGCAAAGCAACGTTTGCCGGGTCGGCTAGTTTTTATATATAAATATAAATGAGTATATATGTATGTACCCAGCAAAAATAGTGCATCCTCGTATGGTGAAATTCACTTCAAGTTTTGGAATGGTGAAAATTTGCGTAATCATTTATAAATTTAATATTGTCATAGAAAGAAACCATTTTTTTATGGTGCGTCTACTAGTCGTTTTGGTGCAATTGTTCGTTTGACCAAAGATAGTTTGTTTTTGGATCAGTTTTCAAACCGAAATTTAAAACAATAAAATTAATGGTTCTTAAATGTGATTCAATTTAATAAGAAACACCAAGTTTGTGTAGTTTTGGAAGCTTTATACCGCTTGTCTCTTTGGAGATTATAAATATCCATTTATTGCGCTATTGGAAATGATGAAAATATTATTCTTTTTCAATGACTTCCAGTTTCTTTGCTGCAAATTTTGAAGTTCGACTACAACGAACTTCAACTTTTTTTTTGCAAATTTTGACGGATTCGATATGGCTTACATTTCCGATTATAATTTAGCACTGGTATTGCCCAGTCTTTACAAAAACTAATTCTCTAGTATCTCATGAATGAGACATGGGAGACACATTCACATTTACATTAAAAATTTTACACGCGTTCTGTTTTTAGACTAATTCATCGGAGCCTACAGTTTAACGACGATTCCGAACGTCACAGTTTGAGAATCATTCACAACACTTGTGGAAGTACTCGCCTACTGGAATTGTTCGTCAGTATAGTCGCGTGTACTAACCATCGCGGCGCGTTCGGTCACAACTTTGGTTGTGATATCTTTCATATAAATTTAACAAAAATCACACCTTAACATATAATTTCAGTTGGCAAGCTCGATTCATCTAGTGACAAATGACCTTAAACCTTGAAATATCTATTCGAATCCGTGATGGCACCTTTGTACTGCGAAAAACATCGCAAAGTTTTCTGTGTTTGTTTATTCAATACCATTAAAATAATGTTTACTATTTGCAGGAGTTCTTTGATCAGCCCAGAAATTTGGAAATAATTTAAAAATCTCTAAAATACCCTCTTGTTACGATTCCAACGTTTGTATTTCTGTACCCAGTAAGTGGATAAACAATCATAAAGTCTATTTGCTCATTAGAAGCATATTGTTAATGTTTCTTCCTCACAAACGCTTACCGCACACATCTAATTTTTAATTTACGTTTAAAACCACATGCAATATGAAGAGAATTTTCCAAGAACCGCATTCTACCATATGGTGGGAATGTATTCAGTGTAAGCGCAATATCACCTATGGTGGTATTTGAGAACTGCGACTTAATCTATGACGTATTGGATACAATTACATGGATGTTGAATCTGTCAAGACAATGGCAACCTTGTCATTAATCATTGCTAGGCATAAGTCAAATGAAATATTTATTAAAAACTTCTCTACTTTGATGGAAATTTTTTTCAAAGTTATGACTAGTAAAATAAATTGCTATTGCTCTTAAGAGAAAATAATGCCATGAAAACGCGTTTGTATTCCGATATAGAATGACTACGGATTGGATGTCAACGCTCGGGCTCGATAGTCCATAATAACCCAATTTGAATCCAAATATAAGATTTATATTCTTGATTTCATAACTCAGATAGAATTCTATAGGCTGTATTTTCAAGAAGTATTATAAATTTAACTATTGCTGATTTTTATGTTAAGCCTTTTGCCTTTTGATCCACTTTCTTATATTAGAGTCGCTGCTACTCCATCCGAATTATAAGCCTTAGTCGTCTTGTGCTGGTGTGAAAATAATGTCTGCTATCTTTCTCGCCTCATTTTTTCGACTATTTTATTAAAAATGTCGAAATCTCCAGTATTTGAGTAAATAGACTAATTGTTTGGTATTTTGATATTGATTTTTAATAGATCAAGCCATCATATAACTCACTGTGAACTCCTAGTGCACATTTGGTGATTGCTTGGTGGATTTCTGGATCTTATCAGTATTTGATTGTTTAAAGAAGATTTACGGAGTCATCAAATTTTATAATTGTCAAAATGTATATTATTCCTAGTTAGGCTCAGATAGTTAGCAACACTGTTTAACAACAAGTGCAAGATTGTTGGCTCAGTAAAAATAAAAGGTTTTTTAAGGTTTATACCCGTCTCAGTGCGTGCTAGTAGTACTAGCTATTTTTATAAATCCCCCAAAATTAATAAAAAGTTCAAATTATATCCAGCTTTTCCCAGGTGAGAGTATTTAAACAAAATTGCCTTGCGGGCACCCGCAGTACGTGCTTGTGTTTTTGTTCTTGCGAATCACATCAACAGCTGTTTAGCTGAATTGTGTGATTCGTACAAAAAAATAGTACGAATATAGTCCAACCACACGCAGGGTTTAGCATACCTTTAGGCGTATTTATAAATGGACAGGATTACCGTGAACTCTCAGTTAACACGCCAAAATCGTTAACAATACCGAAACTCACTAAAACTGTAATGACACCAGTACTTAATAGTCCAAATGTAAATTCCCTTACGCCAGGAAATGCTAGAAATCGTTATGAGATTGTAGTTTCTCATAATGAACCCATTGCATCCGAGGAGACTGGAAACTCCTGGACCGAAGTTCTATCAAAAAGGCCTCGCAGTCCAAACTCATCCCCGAAAAATCGGAAACAGGCCACTTTGGATGAGTACTGGTTGGGTGATCGACCAAGAAATCAAAATCGATTTTCTGGGCTTGAAGTCGATGAACAGCTTAAACAAAAGGAAATCGTTCACAAACCTCCTCCAACTTTTGTTGATGGTGTAGTCAAAATCTAACCACTAATTAAAGAACTCAACGAAAAAGTAAATGAAGGATACGTTCTGAAGGTACTAAGCCACAATAAAGTGAAAATACTACCCAAAACTCCGGAATTCTTTTCGAAAATTGTAAAAGTTTTGGAAAATAAAAATACAGAATTCTACACTTATAAGTTGAAAGAGGAAAGAAATTTTAAAGTAGTGTTAAGAAATCTCCATTATTCGACAGATGCAGAGGATATTGTTGATGCTCTTAAAAATTTAGGACACAACGTCAAATAAGTCCATAATATAAAAAGCAGGTATACCCAACTTCCCTTGTCATTGTTTAGGATTGAATTAGAGCCCCATGAAAACAATAAGGATGTATATCAAATTAAAAGACTGCTTAACACGATCGTGTCTTTTGAACCCCCCCCCCGACCAACGAGGGAAATCGTACAATGTTCTAATTGTCAACACTACGGACATACTAAGGCTGGGTGCCATAGAAAACCCAAGTGCATTAAATGCGCTGGAGAGCATTGTTCTCGAAAAGCTCCAACTGCAGATGTAAAATGTGTTTTGTGTAAGGGAAATCACCCCGCAAACTATAAAGGTTGCCAGGTCTATCAAAAGATCATTAACCCCAATAAAACCCCTTCGGCCAAAAGAGCCGATAATTCTGCCCGTTTTACCAGTCCCTCGTAAAGCTGGCAAGCAACCTGGCAAACACCCCTCGTCAGGTCCCGTAGAGTCAGCCCCTCTTATTGCTGAAAAGCAACCTGGCACCCCCTTGCTAGGCACTTTTCCAGCCTTAGGTGCAAATTACCCGGCACCTCTACAAGGCAAGACCGCCGAAAGGCGCCATGAATTCACATATGCAGAAACCGCTAGAAACGGAAACAATCCAAGACACAATATAGGAGAACCTGATACAAATCCAACAGAGAGCATATTAATCACTACACTCACTGATGAATTCCGCGAAATGATGGGGGCAATGAAGTAGATGATGCAGTAAATGACTGCAATGACCACAATGTTGGTAACTCTAATGTCTAAAATTCCATAAATTCGATCGATTGATAATAGTCTTGTGGAATGCAAACGGGTTATCTAAACACAACCTGGAAGTCAAAACACTTGTAGATATGCATAATATCGACATTCTGCTTGTCTCTGAAACTCATTTTACCCGTAAGGATTATTTTTCTACACCAAACTACAAATTCTATCACACAACACATTCAGATGGTACAGCACAAGGAGGCTCTGGAATACTTATAAGAAACAACATAAAACATCATTTGTCAAACCCATATGCAAGGGCAGAAATACAAGCCACAACAATAGTGGTTGAAGATTGGTCCGGCCCAATAAGTATCTCCGCAATATATAGTCCCCCCAAACACAAAATAAGTTGTAAAATGTACAAGGAGTTCTTCCAAACACTTGGTAATACCTTTGTCGCAGGTGGCGACTACAATGCCAAAAACACCCTCTGGGGCTCTAGGCTAACAACAACAAAAGGTCGTCAACTTCAATATACAGCTGAATCAATGAACCTATACACGGTATCAAGTGCACAACCAACTTATTGGCCAACAGACTGCAGCAAAATCCCCGATTTACTAGATTTTTGTGTGACAAGAGGTATTAAGAAAGAGACAGTGCAATGTGAATCCATTTATGACTTGTGGTCTGACCACACCCCAGTAAAGGTAACTCTGGGCAGAAAAATATTGCCTGCATCAAGAAGTTGTGTACTCCATAATAAACGAACTGACTGGAATCTCTTTCGACATTTGGTAAAAGCTAATGTAAATATACACATTGCTTTAAACTCAGATGACGATATAATAAATGGAGTTGAGCAGTTTAATAATATTATCCAACAAGCAGCTTGGAATTCTCCCCATTTGAATGAAAAAAATATACCCGAACGGAACAAAGTTCCATTGAGTATAAGAGAAAAAGTGGCTGAAAAGAGAAAGGCAAGAAAAAAGTGGCAGAGAACTAGATATCCGCCCGATAAAGTGGTTTTTAATAAGTTAACAAAAGAACTCAAAGAGATCTTAAGTGTAGAGGATAGTAGAAAAACTGATAGAGATCTGCAAAATTTACGACTATTCTCTATATAAAGTAATAAAGCGTACGAACAAGTCCATAAAACACGATCCCCCTATTCGAAACACACAGAATACATGGGCTAAAAGTGATTCTGAAAAAGCTGAAACTTTCGCAAAACATCTGGAGAAAGTGTTCGTACCTAATGAACAACATGGTAATGACACTTTTTTAAATGAGCTGTACAACTTTCTAAATGAAGATTACCAGATGGACTTGCCCATTACACAATTTACCACCTGCGAAGTTAAAAATATAATTGCTGATTTAAAAGACCGAAAAGCTCCGGGATACGACTTGATCACTGCTAAAGTTTTAAAAGAATTGCCTCAGGAAGGCTTTCAGCTTCTAACAAGAATATACAATGCAATCATTTTAAAGTTGTACATTCCGCCACAATGGAAAATATCTCAGGTGAAAATGATACGAAAACCAGGAAAACCACCTGAAGAAACCTCCTCTTATAGGCCCATAAGCCTCCTACCTATATCATCAAAAGTCCTCGAAATTTTATTTCTCCGAAGATTAAACCCCATAATAGAGTCAAAAAAACTAATACCTAATCACCAATTTGGTTTTAGACAGGGACATGGGACGATTGAACAGGTTCATAGATTAGTTGGACTGATAAATAAATCTTTCGACACGAAAAAGTATTGCAATGCGGCATTTCTGGACATTTCACAAGCCTTTGATAGGGTATGGCACGAAGGTTTATTATTCAAATTGAGGAAAATGTTACCCACGAATTTCTTCATTTTTCTGAAATCTTATCTATCTGAACGAACCTTTTTTGTTAAACACGGCGAAGACATGTCGGACATGCTTAAATCGCATGCGGGAGTACCTCAGGGCAGCATTATTGGTCCTAGCTTATATCTGATTTTCACTTCGGATCTACCCACAGAAGAAGGGACTCTTATCGGCACGTTTGCAGACGATACAGCTGTTCTTGCCACTGATGTCAACCCGGATCAAGCATCTAGAAAATTGCAAAATCATCTCGATACCATAACAAAATGGCTGCGGAAATGGAGAATAAAGGCAAACGAAACGAAATCGGTTCAGGTAACGTTTACACTTCGGAGAGGATGTTGCCCTCCCGTGTCTATTAATAATGTTGAAATACCTCAAGCAAATGATGCAAAGTATCTAGGCATTTATTTGGACAGAACACTGACTTGGAGAAAGCATATATTTACAAAAAGACTGGCCTTGGGGCTCAAACTAAAATCCTTAAATTGGCTTTTGAATGGCAAATCCAAATTATCCCTAGATAACAAATTGAAAATTTATAAATGTGCCTTAAAACCCATATGGACATATGGAATCCAGTTACGGGAGACTGCAGCAAACTCCAACCTTGAAATATTGCAACGCTTTCAATCCAAAGTACTGCGAACCATTACCGGTGCACCCTGATACTTCTCGAACAAACAATTGCATAGAGAATTGAAAACACCCTTCATTCAGGAAGAAATCCAAAAATACTCCGCTAGATACATGAATCGTATTCAACAACATCCGAATCAGCTGGCATCCAATCTGATGAACGAAACACCATTATTTACCAGACTAAGGAGGAGAACCACACAGGACCTGGCTACTCAGGACGAATATAGCAGTAGGGACACTCAAGGAAGTGTTCCCGAATAAAAATAAAATTTTAGTATATAAGTAGTATGTAGGCCAATGTGAATATTACTGAATGTCCAAGGACAGATTGTAATAAATACAGAATTTACAAAAAAAAATCCTAGTTAGCATTATTCCCACGAGACAATCTACCCCTATATCTCAAAAGAGAATACCATTACCCAAGATGGAGTGAATACCTCTGTTTTAAAATTTGATCATTTATACAATGTATACGAGTATACATAATTGCATTGCCCAATCGTAGGTGTGGATGTTGCCTAAAGTTGGGTAGATGCATTGCTTTTAATTAGAGAATAAATAATAAAATTACAAAAAATGGATTCATTTCTTGCAGGCATAAGTTTTTTTCTCCTACTTGACCATATTTGCCAAACAGTTGCCTCCTAGATCGAGCCGAACGGGCAAATTTAGGTCGATATACGTTTTTACATGTTTTTTGTATGCTTTCAGCCTGTATCCTACATAGGAATATAGATAAATTTTGTGTTCATTCTTTTAAACAATAATTGTCAAAATGGTTTATGATTTGTGGACTTCCAGTTTATTTTTCCAAATTATCTCTTTGCGTATTATCCAAAAGAGCGAAATAAAAGGGATGTAATGGGATTTTATCTATTCAGTCGCTTAGTAATTATAAAGAACTAGTTGTGCTTTTATAAATCATATTTGCTGTTATCCTACAATACAAATTTTCTTTCATTTTAATGAATAAAGTACTAAAACATTAAACACAAAAAAAGTCAGAAATTCAATTTCAGTTTTTGGTTCATTTAAATAGTCCCCCTTACAAAAAATAGATTACACACGAAAACATTAATTCTAAATTAAAGATGTTATTGTTTGCTTACATCGAATTTAAAAATAAGTATTTTAAGTAAAATTTAGTAGTGGGTGCTTCCGCCCTGGTTGAGAATACATTCATATTTTATGTTCGGTAAAAAATCATACAGTTTTTTGATTAGGTCCAGCGAAATACACGACCAGGCCTGTTTAATTCCTTTAATGAGTTCACTTTTGCTTGAATATTGCTTGCCTGATTCGTACTCCTTGCGTACTAGCCATCCCCAGACGTTTTCATTAAGTTTGGAGAGTAAGGCGGCCAATTCGTAACCTCAAAATTTTGGCTTTCAATCTATGATCTGACGACTCTTGCTGTGTGGATTGGCGCGTTGTCATGCTGGAATTTCCATTCCAAGCCTCTGAAAACATTTCCAACTTCAGGAAAAGCTTTTTCCAGCAAGGCTTTGTATGAAGTCGCATTCATTTTTGCAGAGAGAAACTGAAGCTCTATTGTGCCATAATAAGAGATCGCACCCCATACCATAACTCCTCCTTCCAGGCTGTGTAATCGATTGAGTAGGTGTTTCTCTTTTCGAAGATCGTGGAAGTAGTAATTATATCCATCAGACCCTCTAAATTGATTTTTTTTTTTCGTCGGAAAATATAATTCTATTCCACTCTTTATTCCACGTCATAGTCGTACGACAGAAATTAAGGCGACGTTCCCTGCGGAGATTGTTTAGCGGTGGTTTCTTTTTAAGTCTCAAGCGTTACAAGTGTACTGCTTTGAAAATATCTCTTTTGACCGTTTATACACTTGCACTTACGCCAGCTTTTTCCTTGATTTCGATCTTTCCTCGGCAATCATGGATTTAGCTCGGCCCATTTTACTTAAAATCGATTGTTTTATATTTAATTACACACGACAACTGTAATCCGATCTGATTCATGATGATCCGCAAAAGACTTTCACACTAAACTGATTACCACGCGAGGGGTGCTATTCAAATGGACTAAAAAAGAACACATTTTTTACTCATTTAGAAGAAAAGAGCGAATTAAAATAACGGGGCACTTCTTGGTTTGAAATTTTTTGTAGGTGATGTGTGGAAGTAGGAGAAACAAATAAGTAGAAACCGTTATGTGAACCCTTATGTGAAGTGTACTTTAAATAGTAGCCACTATTGTTAGATGATTATGGGGCGCTATTCAAGTGAGCGGCAGTGCATTTTGTTTGCGTTTTTGATAGGTTTCAATTCTCATCAGCAGGTTTTCTGATTGGTTAAGAAAACCCGAAAATGACAACAAAGGTAATACACCCTATTTTCGGATCACGGCGGTTTCCATTTACTGTAAAAATTCGCTAATCCAGGATACTCGGTAGCCTGAACGTCATCTACAAATACATCAGATATTCCGCAATTAGTATTGATTGCAGCTTTTTTTTAAATAAATTTCTTAAATATCATGCAATAGTGAAAAAAATAACACATAGACTGCTCGTTTCGTTTATCTTGAGGATGCGTTCACATGTATTTTCAGGGAAATAAAGTGTTTTTTGCTTGAAATGACGTCAGGAGATTCGCTGAAATTTCGAATGATGAAACAAAGAGAACAAGACGACCTTCAGTGTCCATTTACTGATGTCAGAAGAAATATATAGAAAATCAATTTCTCTCAAGTCAGGAATGGGGCTAAAATCTCAATATCATTCTCTCTCAGCCTACTAATTTGAACCTCTTAACTCAACCAATCGAGCAAAATGACAAATATGTTTTGTAAAATTATGAAAGGAATACTATTCATAATTTTCAAATAATTAAACTTTACTACATATGATTCTATCCAGCTTACAATGATTTTTAACGTTTTAATAAAAATTCATACATTATGCCGCATTCAACACTCCGAACTTTATTATTCGGATTAGCGATTTTTTGTCGCCATTCCCCTCATCATCATCATAATTGTATCAACATCGAAACTAATCGATTTGTTATGATATTGATATGATCCTTTCTCGAAACTTAATGTATTAACGCCAACTTCACATTCAAAAAGCTCTTCATACAATAAAAAGAGTAACATGCTTATTTTTTAAGCAGAATACATATTTATAAAACGTTGTTTCATATGCTATCTAATTTTATCTTTCAATGCTCTCTACACATTAGTAAATATGCCTTCACCCGAAGGTATGTATCACCTAAAATGCAGAAATGTAGACACTGCAGCGGCTTTTTAAGTACCAGGTGTTTGACCAAAAGTGTTTCACGACTTGACTTGGACTTGGCTGGTAGACACGATAACTACAATAAATGTTTAAGAAACTTCTCAAAACTTTGCACAGCCTCATGTTTTCCCATGTCGTAGCAGGGGGCGTATCGACCTGACGTTGCTGACCCCTCCCATAAAAATTAACCGTTTTCCGAAATTTAATAAATTTAATAATCTTCCCCTAAATCGTGGTCTTCAGCCAAGTAATTTTTTCTACATTGTATTACTCCGTAATATTTAATAAAATTGGAAAAAGTCCATACAAGTGACCGATTTAACCCAAATAGCCTTTCGTTCATATCTGACATCAAGTCGCACAAAAACAGTTAATTTCGATTCACATTGTAAAACCTGAGAAAAATTGTAACCAAGCAACCACGCCCATTTTAGTGTCTCACATACAATTGACTGGCTTACCCCATATATTCTAAAGTTCATATCTCACAAGAAGTTGTACTTAAATCAGTCAAATTTGGCACGCATCAAGGATTTGGTGAAATTAGTTCTGAGAATGAAAATAAACGGCATTGCCACACTCTTTTTGACGCAATTTACACAAAATGACCAAATTATTGAAATTCAATTTCCTACTGTAATTACTGATTGGGAGTCCGCAGTAACATTTTATTTATAATTCATTATTTACGTTCCAACACGTAGCAATTCACCGGCTTATCAAAAATTAGTCCGTTAGTTAGTCCCTCTATAATTTTTGAAAGGACGAATTCAGAATTTTGACATTAATCAAATACAAACATAATAAATGGAAGATCTGTGGTGACCTTAATTTTTTTTTTTTTTTGCATGTATAGTGTCTAGCTGGGCACTCTAATAGTTTGTAAGTTTAAATTGTTACCCATTAAAACAACCCTGAATTATAACGAAGAACGAAAAGAAAAGGTCAAAAAGGCATTCATTCGTTTGTTTTATCAGCAATAAACCCGAAGGTAATATTTTCCCCCGAAATAAACTCAATTAAAAAAAACCCAAAATTTACTTGTGTTTTTATTTTTCTATACCCTACGTTTGGATAATTAATTATTCTTCCCCGCAATAAAATTGTATGGTCCTCCGTACCGTTCAAAGAAATTAATGATCTAAACATTTCTTTTTAGAACCCGATCATTCCGACGATTCATTCATATCCCCTTTTTTCGGTCTTAAAAATATCGAAGAAACCAAGATAAGGTTGATATATTGGGTCTCATGCATAAAAACGAGTAAAAGCACTGAGTTGAGTCAGGTGAACAATTGCTCGTAAATCGAGTTCGATAAAACAGGAACTGTTTTTGCTTAATTTCGTATGCATAAAAATGAGTTCAAACCAATTGCAATTACTTGAGCAAAGGGAGATCAAACGTCTAATTGTTATTGAAGTGCAAACATGTCGTCAAATGAAAGTGAAGTAGAATCAAATAATAATAATAAAATAGAAACTGACGACGTTTCTAAATTTTTAGTAGAAAAAATAAAACAAAATAAATATTTACTAGAAAAAAGTCATTTACCAAGCATTAAAAATAAAAAAAAAAAAATAAACAATAGAAACATGTGTAACAGAAATGAAGCAAAAATTTGGTATTGAATTAAAGAAGGAAAATGTAATAAAAAATAGCTAACATGAAATGTCGCATAAAAAATAAAATAGACATCAATAAAACTGACTAAAATCTATATATATAAAAATAAGTCGCTGAATGTGTTGCTAAGCGCAAAACACGAGAACGGTTGAACCGATTTGGCTCATTTTTTTTTCCAGTTATTCG
>JAHXMU010018537.1:0-12670 GCA_019455685.1 Philornis downsi
ACGCTTCCCGTCGAAGTGATTCATAGCGACTAAAACTCCATGAGCCCGCCAACCCAAAGATGTAGGCGCCCCCCCCGCCCGCGTCTTTTCTACCCCGCAAAAAAAGATGATGCAATATGCACGTTCAATTGCGCCACCCAGTATAATGTACATTTAATAGAGTCTATTATTTTTCAACAACACAAAGTGCATTAGAAAAACCATTTTTAAAAAAATACAACCAACAGAAGAAATCTTGAAGAATTTTGTATTTGCAAATTACACCAAATTCGCATTACAAGTGGACACAAACAATCAAATATCCACCATATTTTAATACTCATGAATACCTGCTAACACTTTGTTTCTTTCTAATATTTATCACGGTGTAACTTCAATTCTAAAAAAGTGGTTAAAAATAAAGCATCAGTGTTACAAAATGTTTATAAATTTAAAACTGCAATCTCGAGTTGACATTTTGGTATTGAATTTTATTTCTCCTAAATTAGCAACATTTTTCATCCACTGTTCATGTTGCCATGGCGTAAAATGGAAGCGGACAAGTTGGCTAACAGACAAAATTACAACTTTACGGTTGAAGTTAATCTAAATTAACACCAACCGTAGCATACCCGGAAATACCACGGTTGAGCGATTAAAAGAGTTTCTTCTCAGTACCTTTTTTTTTTGTTTTTGAAAAGTTAATAATATAAGTCCCGCCCATATCCGCGAACCATAAAATGAAATTCTTACTCACCTGAATTCCCCGTTAACACAATTGATATTACAAACAGCATTGTCAACATAATCGTTGTCCAACGGTCATGACCCGAATGTTTGCTATGATGATGATGATGCTGCTGCTGTTGCTGTTGCTCTTGTGGTTTCTGGTGACGCCGGTGGTGGTTCCCTGATGCTGCTGAAGTTTGCACGTTTATCGATTGCCGCCGTATTGCCGCCCCAGTGCAGCGACAGATCGTTCGTATCCGTTTATCCGTTCTTAAGAGCGACTCTACGGGAGATTGTGACTTTAGGTGAAATGCTTCCATAATATTCCTGGGGAAGGCCACCAAAGTTGGATTCTCTTACGACCTTGATGGGTAGCTTAAGAATATGCTAATGCTAGGGCTGGACCAGCCACTAGTGGCTTATTTGTGGCTGTGGGTGCTGGAGCTGGTGATGGTAGCGGTACTGGTGCTGGTGATGGTGCTGATTATACTTGTAGTGGGAATACAACATCTCAATGCGCTGACGCTCTGTGTCACATAATGGTAATGACGCTGATACTGCTGCTGCCAGTCTTGGTGACAGTTGACAAACATGTTGCGGGTAACGAGGATGAAAGTTGACACTGACGGGATGATGCCGATGTCGTTGCTGATGTTGATGTTGTTCCTTTGCCTGCTGCTGGTAGCAGGGTATTAATATTAATATTCCTTTAGGGATTTATTTTGTTTTCTTTTACTTCCTTCTACTTTGGCTTTGTTTGCATTGATTTTTATTTGATTATTTTTAGCTATCCATTGCTTTATTGATTGTCCTCGTAACCTGAAAATATTTCAAAAACACACAGCAAGAAAAAAAGGGAGAAAGAAAATCTACATCAATGATGAATTTCAAATTAGTTATTCATTCTTTATGGAAATGCACGAGTATCATCATGAGCAGCAGTAGCAGATTGAGGCTTTTTATGCAAATTTTTGTGTGTGAGGCAAAAAATTGAGTTCGTTTTATTTATGAACTGTTGTTTTGAGGGTGCTGGACATTTTTTTTTTTCCTGCAGCGGAAGGGTGCATGAATAATTTGGATCATTTGGCTGGCAATGGAGGGGAAACATGTGGATAGTTTAAAAGAAACGTTGTTTTTTGTTGGCATTTAATCAAAAGCTGTGAATCAAACTAGTAGGAAGAGAGTAAGTTGTTAACAATTGTACTAAGCAAAATGAAATTTTTAATGTGCTCCTTCTTAAGCCAGTTTAGCAAATTTTGATTTAAACCAGGGATAATAAAAGTTGTCGATAAAATACTATCAGAAATCCTTTTAGAAGGTGTATTTTTACACTTTATCGTGTTGAAAAATTGGATTCAAATATAGAACAACAATTCGAAGAAGTTTTTTTTAAACAATTATATAATTTTAAAATTTTATTATTTATAATCTACGGCTACATTGTAAAAACGTTTGTTTTTCCCGGTCGCAAATGCGTTTGTGGGAGATAACATTCTAACCAATTTGTGTCTGTTTAATTTAGCAAATGTGTTGCTGTGTCACTGTTCTGTTGAAACTTGCAGAGTTCTTCCAGTCGAAGTTGAAATTGGAGATTGGAGGTCAGTGTTCAGCTGATTTAGCCGAAATAAGAGTTGGAGTAGCTTTTATTTATGTATTTCTAAATGAAAATTGATTCAAGATTAAAAGACGAACATAAATACTGTAGTTGTTCGTTTATTTGACGAACGAATTGAGCGATACAATTTATGGAAATAGGCTATTAGTTTCAGCAAAGAAAAGAAATTTTTAAATACCTTTTATACCTTCATCCGAAGTAATGGAATTGTATTTATTAAGGTAGAAATTAAACATTCAAATCTCTTAGAACTTGACACTGCCTAATATTTTTCCATATCGTTGTCGGAGATTTTTAAACGCGCTATGTTGATATTCTGCTTTTGGTATCTTCCATAAGAATTGACCGATTTTGGGAAATTCAATTTTTCTTTCTAACTCCTCACTCAAAGTCTACAATTATCTAAATTTTTGTCCATTGTATTTAATTACAGTGCTTGGTCAAACTTGATAAAAAAAAAAAAAAGTTGACGATTACCCCCATACAAGATGCCTTTTTTAGGTTCATATCTTTTATTTAGTTGTATATTTTTGTACTCGTTCAACGTTTACAAAATTAAGGCCTTCGAATGAAAGTGGAATGTATTGCTAAGTATTTCTATCTCCCATTCAAAATGTCCTTTTGTCATGTCAATCTTTCTCATATAATTTTCTGATTATTATATTCCAATAGTCTTGATATATTCCGTCGCATTGATTCATAAATCTCTGTTAAACTTGAGAAAATCTACAGAGTAATTACGCTTCCACTGGTACGACTAATACAAATGATCGATTTAGCCCATAACCTCTTAAATTCCAATGTTATGCCTACAGTTACTCAAATCTTGACAATGTTAGCAAAGTTTTGAAAAAAATCGATTGGACACTCTTTTTGGTAACTCCCATAAAAATTTTCCATACATTTCAAGATCCATATCTTTGAATTACGATAGATTCTGTATAATTTGGTAAACTTAGTTTAGAGAGTGACAACGAATTGTTTTGTCAGTCGCTTTAGGGTACCAGGCATTATCCTCTTTAAGAAAAATCAGTGGACCTTCTATACTATTCTAAACAGAAGTCTTCAGAAAGTATTTGTTAGTATTTTTCTTTTTTAATATTTTCTTATTGCAACTTAAAAGTGTGGTGAGTTAACACTTTTACAATAGCGCAAAAGGGCGTTTGGTGGAGTTTTCATATTTACAAGTCAATTCAATTAACTGAAATTCTTTAGTGATTTCAGTAAATCAGACTCATAACACAGATATTCACCTAGGACGAATAATTAATATTTATTGCTTGAAGCAAATAATAATGACATTAAGTATACGTAATTATGAATATCCTTAAAGAACACTTGCTTTCTATGCGGTTCTCCGCTAATGTACGATATAAAACATACTCGTGTGATTACATAAATTCTTAGATATCCGAAAATACAAATCTGCCTTTTTATACCCAAAATTGTTGTTGCCCGGTATTTCGTATCGATACTTTGCAAAACAAATTATTGTATAAATTTTAATATTTTCGTTTTTAACCACATTTTCTCTTAATTTGATATCTTAAAATCCATCACTAGCAACCTTTAGACATTTCAGGAATTTGTATGATTTCCTTACAATTGGAAATCTTTCACTAAATTCCATTAATGCTATTCAAAAGCATAGTTATTTTATTCGCCCACATGTTTATTATAACTAACAACATCATAGAAAATTAAGTAAATATTTGAAAGTTAAAATTCTTAGCATTTTCAAATGTTTCAATAACTAAGAGTTTTTTTTTCCATCCAACCATACACAGCAACAGTTGATTACATTAAAATCCATTACTGTTTTCCCTTATCCATCTTTTGGATTGTTGTTTTTTCTTATAATTTCTTTAACTTATAACATTCTAGACATCCTGAGTCCACACTACCAGCCTCTGCTCCATTCAGTGCCCTCTATTGTGGTTATGGTCAAACTCTCGGTAGTTCTTTTGTTAGTAAGAGAGACGAAAGAAGAGTAAATTAACTTAAAAGTTCTCATTTTTAACTTTTGTTTACACAAAAGAATTTTGGAATACAAAGAATTTGTCTGACTTTCAGAAGCTGCTGGTTTGTTCACAAATATAAACTGGGAAAGTTGTAATTATCTCTTTGGGCTACAATTACAAAGTGTGTGCTTTTGTGAGTGAAACCACCAACACCACCACCATCAACACCACTGCTGCCACTACTATCACTATATTGCCTCCATCCACCCTAACCGCTGGCATTTTTAAGCCTTTCATTTGTTTTTGAACATAAAAGAAAATAAATTAGGCCATTTTTATGTTCAATTACCATTAATTATTACACAAAGTGACAATATAATTAAAAATATTTCATGTTATCCGTACTCAGCAACCGTTCCTCCCTGGCCGCTGTTACTCATCGTCCCTTTATGATATTCTTACTTGGCGTTCTTAAAACAACTAACAAAGTTAAGCGTTGCTGGTACACATTTTTCTAAAATGTTACATTTCAAGGGAATTGTAGTAGTTTCTCATTTCCCCCTTTCAAACTTGTGTTTATTTCATTGGAGGCAGATAAGCTGATTCCTTATTGCTCCCCAGTTGTAATTGTATGTTACAGGACACAGAGTATGATAATGAAGTAAACTTTGTTGTGTTTCATATGACTATCTATGTGTATACGTGTGCATGTGTGCGTCAGAACACATGAATTGTGATTAAACAATGACTTAGCTAAGGATAATGACAGGACACAGGAAACAACAACGACAATGACAAAGGCAGCGGCAACTGTGGTAATGGCAACATCAACGGGTCTACCTTTTGCTATTATTATGCAAAATCTCCCGTTGCTATCTGTTGTCAGCTTCCATTGTTGCTTGGTGTTGGGAACAATAGACTGCGCCAGTGTTTTTGATGCTGCCATGGAAGACAGCTCTTCATGTGGCCCTACATAGAGGTATAATGTATTCCTACCGGGTAACACCGTACAGTGGAGGAAAATGGCTTCAGTGGCAGGAAAAATAAACAACTTTAAATTACTAAATTTCTTTTAACTGTTTTCTATCGTCGTTTTTAATAACTTTCATTTATCATTAAATATATTTAGAAAAAATAAACATATACAAATCTAAAATAATATTAAAGTTCCTGCTATTCCCACCACTGTAGAATGGAGTTAAACTCATTTGGACATTACGTCTGCAACAATTAGAAATACTTATCTGAAATGCCATAAAGTAAAAGGTGGCTACATTAAGAAACTGGAATGTGTGATTTAATTGATAAAAATTTTTTTTTTCTTTATTCATTTGAGAAATAAATTTTTAGGCAAATAATTAAATTTTAATGGCCTTCTCTGTGTATATTATCGTATTATTATTATTATTTGGAGAGTTGCAGTGGGAATTGCTTCAATTATCATTCTATAAATTGCATTAAACCAAATTTGTTGATTTTGCTCCACAAATTTTCTGTTTGCTTTAACATACAAGAAAAATAAAATGCAGCAAGGTCAGTAAGGAGTAAGGAGCCTAGTCCTGGTTTTAGGGCAAATCACACTGTTTGGTAGCACCACACAGATTTGAAAGGAATTCTCCTTTAGCGCATTTCTGGAAAGAAACCATTTTCGACATCTTTAAAAAAGACATTGTTAGCTGATCA
Source organism: Philornis downsi (assembly GCA_019455685.1). Lineage (NCBI taxonomy): Eukaryota > Metazoa > Arthropoda > Insecta > Diptera > Muscidae > Philornis > Philornis downsi. The sequence goes on from JAHXMU010018537.1 coordinate 5,968, forward strand.
AAGTAAAAACCTTTTCGACTTGAACATATTCGCCTGTCTATTGGAAGCTCAATAGAGGTCGTACTGTGTGAACTATGAAGTGAAAGTTAGTTCTGAAATATATCTTAGTTAAAAGCAGGTAGGACTCAAAATTGGTTGAAATCTCTCTCAGTAGAAAAATAGCCCTGCCCGTACAAAACTGAATCCAACCTTAAAAAATTTGATTTTGCTAGAATTTTTTCAAAGCAAACCATAGGTTATAAGTCGATATATTATGACAAGTCGTCTTTGATTTTATGTCCTGCAGAAAAAATCTACTCATGCAAGGATTAAATCAAAAAGATTTTTTCAGAATATTCCAAATATTTGTGCCGCTTATTTGTTATTTAAAAACAATACGTGATGGTACTTGATATACTTGAGAAAGAATCACTTGGTTTTATGTAGGGAACCGCTCTAGTGTGTAAGTATAGGTAGTTATTGAATACCATCAAAAAATACAACTTTTAGATAAAAAAAAATTGTGCAATATAAAATTTTACATACGGGAAGAGATCCTCTACTTGCTTACGAAGCACTAAATCTTTTATTTATTTAGTTTTTTATTTCATTATCACGAGGAGCACAGAACTGAAGTTAATCATAAATTGTCGAATTTCTTTTTAGGTTTCTTTTGTATGTGGAATTGCAAAATTTCGAGTAACATCGTGATTCGATGAACAAAAGTTATTAAGACTGCTTTATTACTTTTTTTCCAAAAATTTTCTTAATTTTTCTCATGCAATATATTTCCCTCCCTATGCATGTATATAAAATTATTTAACAAACCAAAACCTTATGAAAAATATTGGTTTCTTTCTCGACGCTTACTAAGAGTAAAGTAAACATAAAAATCCAATATTATTTTTTAAACTTGAACAGAATTATCACAAAATGTAAAACTAATGGAAAATACTAAACAGTAGCATTTACAATGTGAACTGTTATACTATCAACAAAAAGGATGTCGTTCAAGAGTCCGAGTATTAAATTAAAATTGAATAGAAATAAAATTTAATAAATCGCAATTATTATTGGCTTCCATTTTTAAATGGATTGGGAAGTAATTATTTGACTTAACTTAATAAAAAGAATCGGTAAACAACGTTTTTCGCGTTGCTTATTAGAACATTATAAATAAATAAATGTAATTTAATCTTTATACTTTATTTCTTGCATTGTTTATTTTCACTTAAAAAAATATTCCATTTTAATTTAAAATATAGCGAAAAAAACAGAGGGCCATTTTTAAGAGTTAATTAAAAAGCGGAGAAAACAGTAAAAAGTCTAAACGTTAAAAAAATAGTGCAATATAGTGATTTATGAGGACTTTCCGGACTCATAAGGTCATTTGTATGGGGGATACCAAAAAGCATAACTTCATACTGCCCAGTTCAATATAATTGCGAGGCTATTAAAATATATTAAACACACACTTTTAAGCGAACTATCATCTATACAATGGATTGCTAAATTATGACAGATATTCGAGGTCTATGTCATCGTTTTTATGGGAGTTACCAAAAGGTGTGGTCAAATCTCACGTATTTTTGGTTTTGGGATAACGTTAACAACAAATTTTATAAATACTTAATCTCAATTAAAAAAGAAGACAGTTTAACTTGCATTCCGTGAGTAGGATATAGGAGAGCTTTTCATATTCGGCAACCTGACAAGCATTCTATTTTTAGACTCAATAAGCGAGACTTTTTTTAATGACTATTGTGAATTTCAGTTAGAATTTTTTCAAAAAAAAATTATGTACATTATAAAATTATAATTTAACCAACAATCACATGCAATGCAACTGGGTGCACTAAGCATTGTGCTGTGGTCCACAACAACTTACTAGTTTATTTGTTTGGAAAGTTTCAGGAGGATTCATTCCACATCAGAACATACTAGTATACGAGATGTGTTTAAAAAAATAAGGTGAATTTTCAAATTTTGCTGGCTACGTAGATTCTACTTCAGATTATAATTTTATTTTTCTGTTGGTACACTCGTCTCGAATATATGATGTCGGTTTAATCCATATAGCATGTTTAGTTTGTTTGTGAGAAGCATAAATATGGCAAATGTTTTGCGGGTTCGGCGACTTTCTGCTATCGAAAAAAATGGATCAAAAAAGTTGCCTCAAATTTTGTGTAAAAAATGGAATTAAGTACTCAAAAACACTTGAAATGTCGACAATGGCATACGGACAGTGGCACAGAACTGCGAGAAGATGTAAACGACGGCACTCGTTCTGGATGCCCCAGCCCATCAACAACCGATGAAAGTGTTGAGAAAGTGAAGAAAATTGTAATGGAAAATTGTCAAATCACAATTATAGAAGTTGCTAAGGATGTCGGGAAGAGATCCTTCACTTGCTTGCGAATTACTACATCTTTCACTTATTTATTTTTCTAATTTCATTATCTCGAGGAGCACAGAACTGAAGTTAATCATAAATTGTCGAATTTCTTTTTAGATTTCTTTTGTATGTGGAAATACAAAATTTCAAGTAACAGCGTGATTCGATGAACAAAAGTTATTGAGCCTGCTGTATTACTTTTTTTCCAAAAATTTGAATGTGAATTGTCGAATCACAATTAGAGAAGTTGCTAAGGATGTGGGCATATCGGTTGGCTCATGCCATGCAATCTTTTCGGAAATTTTGGGCATGAAATGTGTGGCAGCGAAGTTCGTTCCAAAATTACTGAATTTTGACCAAAAACAACATCGCATGGGCATCGTTGAATGACATCAACTATGATCCAGATTTATTTAAAAGTTTCATAACTGGTGGCGAATCATGGGTATATAGTTATGACATCAAAAACCAAAGCTCAATCGTCCCAACGGAAGAGTCCAGGAGAGCCAAGGTCAAAAAAAAGCACACCAAGTTCGATCAAATGTCAAGGTTTTGCTCACTATTTTCTTCGATTACCATGACGTAGTGCATCAGGAGTTCTTACCACAAGGTCGTACAGTAAATAAGGAGTATTACTCGCCGTTTGCGTGATGCAATACGCATCGTAATAATGCACCTGCTCACTAATCCTTGCTTGTGAGGGAATATTAGGCCAAAAATAACACCGTTATCATGCCTTAGCCACCGTATTCACCAGATTTAGCCCCCTGCGACTTTTTCCTTTTCCCAAGATTGAGGAGACCCGTGAAAAGAGGGCGTTTTGCAACGATTAAGGAGATAAAAACCGAATCGCTGAGAGAGCTCAAGGACATACCAAAAAGTACATAATAGAACTGCTTCGAAGATGGGAAAAGACGCTGGCACAAATGTATTATATCTGAGGAGGACTGCTTTGAAGGAGATAAAATAGAAATTAATGAATAAAGAAATATTTTTTGAGAAAAATGAAAATTCACGTCATTTTTTTAACACACCTCGTATAAAAGTTTCTTATCAATCGAATGTTCCAGTATGGTGCTATAGCTATAAATTTGATGAGTCTATGTGTTAAATTGTAAGGTCGATACCGCAATGCTAAGCCTGGGAGTCGTTAAGTGAAATGTTTGCAATACACAGCATGATTAATTGGCCAAAGTTTCTTTAAATGGAAAAAGTGAAGGCTAATATGAATTTATTAAAATTTTCCCTAATATTTGCAACCGGATGCCATATTAATAGTTGTCGCAAATTTCATTTATTTAATATTTATTTATTATTCTACGATTATGCGGAAATATGAGATGGACGCGATTGAAGTGTAATCCAGTGTAATCCAGTTCGTTTTCGTGAGACGAAGCAAGTTAATGAGCTGAATTGATCTCTATCAAAAGTTTATCGCAAATAATCGAAAATATTTACAATGTAAATGGAATTCTTTTTACAAATTGTCCTAAAAGCTTCACTGTTCTGTGGTTGAAACACGTATTGCAAACCAGGTTGGTCAATAACCTAGGAGTGGGATATCTTTGTTTTAAATGAGTTTATAAGCCTTTTTTGTTATTCCACAATGTTTAAAAATCAATCCGGTATTTCAAAATTAATGCCAATTGGCAGCAATCCTGTATTTTGCTGCTAATTCATAACATTTTCTTAACGTAACATTAATATGTACGAATTTTGAAAATTGTTATCATTTTTTTGTATTTACTTTGCATTAATTTCCCTCACTGTGATTTTAAATAAGCTGCAACAATTCCCATGAATGAAATAAAACAAAAGAGTGTTGTCGTGTTTTATCTCTCGCTGCTTCTTTTTAATTTTTTTTTTTTCGTTCATTTGGTTTGGTTACCCTCAAACAATGAAGGAGGACTCAACCTTGACGTTATTATGATAATCATCATGATATAGTCGTAGTAATAACTATGTGTAAGTGCTATGTACTCGCTGTCAGATAATATACAACTCTCATGTCTATTAAGAAGGACTAAAATATGCCAAAGTAACTTGGACTTTTTATACATAATAATAATGGAAAACTACAAGACGTAATTCCAAGAGATATAAAAAATATGAAACAATTACATTAGTATAATACGGCATGCGCCCACACACAATCCAATACAGCGGCTGTTAAGCATTCTCCACAACGTCATCTAGAATAAACCAAATTGACATTGACATGAGCTTAAGAAGAATCCTTCTCTTAAAGGGAAAATGTCAAACAATGCAATTTAAAAGGTTACTGCTTCAGGCTGTACTTTGTGCCAACTAATCCCTGTGTTGTGCAAATCGAGTGGAGAAAATTGTTTTTTGTTAAGAAAATTCGAAAATATTGAACAGAAGTAATCCCAAAAATGTTTTATATATTATATCGAAAGTTTTATTACATTAAATGAATTTGTCCAAAAAGAATGACATTTTTTTACGTCTGCCTTTAGACAAGATCTGGTCTCAGTAGACGACTGTACAAAAATTGTAAGAATTTTGGGTTATTTTAATCAAAAGATTTATTTCACACATGTGACTTGTCATGTTGTAAACCACCATGAATCATAAATTTACATACTCTAATTCGTTATGTTATTCTTTAACACAAAATGCTGAGAGTTTGAGGAGTGTTTGTGGCATAACAAATTGAGAGAGGGTAATAAAATGTGTAAGGAAAGTTTAATATAAAGGCTGACGTTGTACTTTGTGCTTAAAGAAGTTAGTCGCCATACAGATGCTGAGAATTGTTTAAAGTTTTCGAACTCCTGTAAAGTATCAAAATTTATTGAGGGAAAAAATAAATTGTATCATATGATAATTTTACATAAATACAAGAACAACAATTCGTGACAGTTCAACTGTGTTCGGAATTTCTATCTTTCAGGAATATTTTAGCAATTACACATACATATAAATTATCATCTAACAACCAACATTTGTCAAGTTATCGCCAAGATATTACCCGAAATGAGCAAAAAAGTGGTGGAAACTACCTCAAAAGGACTGTCTGCTGCAACCAATCCAGAGCCGATCAATTAAACGACGTTGTATTTCGTACATAATGATAAAATCCAAGCATCATAATGAAATAAAACTTTCATCGAAATCATAGCTTTATGAGTGTTTTATTTATTTTTACTTTTGAAACCGAAAAATGGATTACCCAGAATATATGCAGCTATAAACAGGATGGCGCAATAGAACGTGCATATTTAAAAAATAAATACAAAAGGTATGGTTAAAATAAATCTAAGGCATTGTAGAGTAATAAATGGAGTTTATTTTTTAAAAATAACATCATCTTAGTGGTGACCTTCTCTACGACGGCACTCCTCTAACCGCAAACGAAAATTATTGAAAACTTTCTTCAGTTATACTGGTGTAATGGCTGCCATTTCACCACCGACATTCTCCTTGAGCTGAACGATGTTTCTTGCATTATTACTGTAGACTTTGTGTTTGAGGTATCCCCACAAAAAAAAGTCAAGAGGCGTCAAGTCTGGACTACGTGGGGGCCATGGGATATCACCTCTTTTCGAAATCAGTCTGCCAGGGAAAATCTGATTCACCACCGCCATAGAGTCATTTGATGTGTGGCACGTAGCTCCATCTTGTTGGAACCAAGTTCTGGAATTCACTATTCTTGAACTTTCAATTTCTGGAGCCAAAAATCCGTCCAACATCTCAACATAGCGTTCCGTATTAACCGTGACGTTTTGGCCCCGCGCATTTTCGAAGAAAAAAGGACCAATTATTCCTCTGCCAGAGATTGCTGCTCATATTGTCACTTTAGGACTATGCAATGGTTTCTGGTGTTTGATTTTGGGATTTTCACTGTTCCTGTAACGACAATTTTGACGGTTTACGAACCCATTCATAAGGAACTGAGCCTCGTCAGAGAAAAGGATATTGTCAAAATTGGAAAATCGATTAAGCATTTCATTATCAAATGCGAGCCTTGCTATGAAGTCAGACTCTTTCAATTCTTGTGTTAATTGCAGCTTATATGGATGCAGTTTAAGATCCAATGTTAAAATTCGTTGCAAACTTCGTCGCGGTAATTGTAAGACAGACGATCTCTTGCGAGTCGACATTTGTGGATTTCCTCGTACTGATTCCATAACTCTCTCAACATTGTCTTCGGTCCTAGATGTTCTCGGGCGACCATTTGCTTGTGGTTTAAATGTTGAACCGGTCTCTTCAAAACGCTTTACCCATATTTTAATTAAATTAGCACTCGGAGCTTCACTAATTCGCCGTAGTCCAGCTTCCGCACAATATAGTCGCCAGTAGCAATATATG
>JAHXMU010018542.1:0-27433 GCA_019455685.1 Philornis downsi
GCGTAGTGCATCAGGAGTTCTTACCACAAGGTCATACGGTAAATAAAGAGTATTACCTTGAAGTTATGCGCCGTTTGCGTGAAGCAATACGAAAAAATGGACGGAATTGTGGAAAAAATTCATGGCTTTTGCATCATGATAATGCATCTGCCCTCATCTTTGCTTGTAAGAGATAGTTTGGCCCAAAACAACACCGCTATCATGCCTCAGTCACCGTATTCACCAGGTTTAGCCTCCTGCGACTTTTTCCTGATTCCCAAGATTGAAGAGACCCACGAAAGGATGGCGTTTTGCGACGATTGAGGAGATAAAATCCGAATCGCTGAGGCATCCCAAGGACATACCAAAAAGTGAATATCAGTGTGTTATATCTGAGGGAAACTGCTTTGGAGGAGATAAAATAGAAATTGAATAAATAAATATTTTTTTTTTTAAATTAAAATTTACCTTTTTTTAGAACACACCTCGTATAACATTTTCGAAGCTCCCATTCTATAGATGTCGATGCATACATACTATTTATCGATGTATACATACTATTATATATAAATGATATGCGTCGCTACCGTTTACATTTATTTGCCTAAATGGCTTCTTGAAATATGTCAAACTTGTCATTTATCATAAATACTGTCTGTTAAAAGTGCATAAATTATAGCTGATATCAATTGTATTACATTTTACTAAATGTCAAGAGTTTAACAATATAATAAATACTCATCTAAACATTTATTATTAACAACCGTAGTCAATAATAACCGAAATAATATCCTCTTTAAAAAAAAGTTTATTTTAAGCAGCAAAAACGAAAGGACATGCCAGAAATATCCATTTAGGAGCGGTTTTTTGTTTTATCACTTTAATATTTACCTTTCAAATAGCTGTGCTGGCTATAAATATGATAATTTATTATTTGTGACTGCCCACGTTCTGGTATTTTTGTGTGTTTGGATGCCCCAACAAAATACTCAATAATCCCTCCCCTACCCCCACTAAAACACGGAACTATTTGTGTCCCTAAAATAAAGTATGTCCGATTATCCGCTGGAGGCTTCTAAATGTAATACTAGAGTTTAGCTGTCAATCAGACTTCGATATTTGCATAGCGTATCGGTTTACTTAGAAAAAAACATGCGATGGCATCAAACATTTTTGGGTTGCTTACCTTGTGTGCCACCGGCAAAATATCTCCACAAAATGCGACTTCTCCACCGTCACGACAACCACAATACACTCACTTACACTCGCACACCCACTGTCACATTGTGGATATGATAGACAGACGTTCAGAGTATTAGAGGTGTCACAAAGTGTCATATTTTATGACATAGGAATAATGACTCTGCGCGGCTGGCTGCTCTTGTTGTTGTGGTTTGGTTTTCGTCATAAAATTCATTGGAATTCCTTTCAGCAGGGTGGAGAGGCGAGTCATAAATTCCTTCAGAGTCTTCAATAACTACGAAAAATGGCAAAAATTACAAAAAATGTTGGTTAGCAACTTAATGACGGTTCACAGACTGGCGGCTTTCGTCGATAATTTACCTTTAGATGAGATGTAGAGAATTTTATTTTCTTATTTTATGTTTATTGCTTTTTTTCTTTTAATGCGATGAACTTTAATGCGAAACCGTCTGCGCCTCGCAAGTTTTAATGTATATAAATTTATTGACAAATTTAATGAGTGCGCTTTAATGCCAATATAAAGAAAATACGAATTTCTCCTTTTTATTTTTTCAAACAGACAGAGAGTAAACAAGACAACGTAAAATCATTCATCATCCCAGGAGGAAATCCTAGTACGAGTGCACCAGACACAATAAAAACATATCAAAGACTTCAACTTATACTCCATCGACGGTATCCATTTATATGTCGGACTGATTTGTCACATCCCATTTCCAATGCTTACAGGATTAAAAGACGTTTCACGAAACATTCATTTCCCATACATTCTAAACATTTCTAATGTTGTGTTTTCTCAGATATAATTTTATTTGTTTTTCCTTCTTCAGAAGAGCATCTACAATTCTACATCTGAATTCTGTTGTCCAATAATTGTTTGTTTTCAATATAAGTACAGAGTATATAGAAACTGGTCTGACCGAAGTAGAAAAGTGAATCAGGAGGGCAGTTTCGTACAGAAAAGTGTCTTAGGGAGCACTTTTCGTATAGAAAAGTGTCTTTGGGGGTACTTTTCATATAGAAAAGTGTCTTAGGGGGCACTTTTCATATATAAAAGTGTATTAGGGGGCACTTTTCGCATAGAAAAGTGTCTTAGGGGGCACTTTTCCTATAGAAAAGTGTTTTAGGGGGCACTTTTCCTATAGAAAAGTGTCTTAGGGGACACTTTTCGTATAGAAAAGTGTCTTAGGGGGCACTTTTCGTATAGAAAAGTGTCTTAGGGGGCACTTTTCGTATAGAAAGTTGTCTTAGGGGACACTTTTCGTACAGATAAGTGTCTTAGGGGGCAATTTTCGTATAGAAAAGTGTCTTAGGGTACACTTTTCGTATAGAAAAGTGTCTTAGGGGGCACTTTTCGTATAGAAAAGTGTCTTAGGGGACACTTTTCGTATAGAAAAGTGTCTTAGGGGACACTTTTCGTATAGAAAAGTGTCTTAGGGGACACTTTTCGTATAGAAAAGTGTCTTAGGGTACACTTTTCGTATAGAAAAGTGTCTTAGGGGGTACTTTTCGTATAGAAAAGTGTCTTAGGGGGCACTTTTCATATAGAAAAGTGTCTTAGGGGACACTTTTCGTATAGAAAAGTGTCTTAGGGAACACTTTTCGTATAGAAAAGTGTCTTAGGGGACACTTTTCATATAGAAAAGTTTCTTAGGGAACACTTTTCGCACAGAAAAGTGTCTTAAGGGGGCATTTTTATTATAGAAAAATGTGTTAGACGGCATTTTTCGTGTAGAAAATTGTTTTTGGGGCATTTTTCTTATAGAAGTGTTTTAAGGGGCACTTTTCATAGGGGTCACTTTTCCTATAGAAATATGTACTAGGGGGCACTTCTCGTGCAAAATAGTCTATTATTCGTGAAGATGGTACTATTCGTATAAAAGAGTGTTTGAGAAGGTATTTTCTCTAGATAGGTAGAAAATAGATAGAAAAATTTCTCAGAAAATTCTTTTCTCATAGACAAATATCTTAGGGGACACTCTTTTTATCTTATGAGGAAGTATTACATTTTTCGTACAGACAACCATTAGTCCTTCGTTCAGAACATTTTTTAAGAACACAATTTCCTTATACAAAGAATTGGAAAGGAATATTTTTTACCGACAAATGTTTGAGAAGAACCTTTGATATAGAAAACAATCTGCGAAGGCATTCTTCATATAGAAAAAAAGAGGAAATAAGGACTTTTAGAAAGCAAGAGATACTCTTCCTACCGAAAAGTAAGTAATCGGTTATACCGATTTAAGAAAATAGAGGCTCAATGGGCTTTTTTTGTGCTGGAAGTTCCCTGAGAGGTCACTTTATAAAGAAAAGTACTTAAGAACATACTTTTAACATAGGAAAGTTCTGGCGCCTCGCATATCAAAAATCTTTTGAGAGAATACATTTGATATAAGAAACAGTCTCAGTAGATGTTTCAACGAAGAAAGAGTCTGACTAGATATCATGAATTGTTTCAGTAGAGTTTTGAGAAAAAAGGTTCTAATCAGACACTTTTCTGTATAAAAAATGTCCACACAAACACATTTCCTAATGAAGAAGTTTTCGGAGACATTCTTCTATACGAGAAATATCTACCAGGAAATTTTTTATGTGAAATGTATGTGCTAGACTCTGTTGTTCTTATGGATAAGTCTCTGGGGATAAAGTTTTCAAATAGAAGTTAAATAGCACTTGGTTTCTTAGGGAATATAGAGAATATCTATCGCAGAAAATTTGGTTTAAAAAAAGGCATTTTAAATTTGTGGATGAGAAGCCTCCAGTGTCATGTAGAAATGTGGCAGAGAGGAAACTTTTAATATATAAAACAATGACGGAGCACTCTGTTCGAAGATATATCCTATATTTCTCGTATAAAAAGTTTGAGACATTCTCCGTAAAGAATACAATCTTTCTGACGCCACCAAATTTTATTCAGAAATTACTTCAAAAAGAATTTTCATGCAGGGAGGTATCTTAGGAGATGATTTGTATACGATGAAAACTTTTCGAAATTATGTTTAATAAGGGAAAAAATTGGTTAAGACAAAAACTGCGATATTTAGCGATTCTGATATTTTTGCCAAATATATATTGGAGCAAATTGTTTACAATCTTCTAAGACACCTTCTAAGTTTTTCAAATATGTCCACTGTTCCTCTGGAATTTGTTTTCCCCCTGCCGACTGTCTAATTCGCTGGTATAAATCAAAGAAGTTAGACGAGCAGAACCTCTAATGCAGACTCCATTTACTGCTTAACTTCAAAGCATCTCCTACCATTTGTAGTTTATCAATTACAATTTCTATTTTTTTTGTATGCTTCTCGGCAATAACCACAAAAAGCCACTAAAACCCATTTTTAACATGTCCTGTCCTATTGAAGTTTGTCTTCTGCGATATATTGAGTCGTAAAAATGTCAGAATTAACTCTATAAAGGTTAAATACATGGAGTTTTTTTTTCTCAAGACATAAAGAAATCACATTATTATGTGGTGACTTTGTGCCAAGGACTAAGAGAGAGAGAGAGAGAGAACAAGCAAGCAGGCCATCCATGTTGCTGGATTTGGCTTTTTGGCAAACATATAATAAAGTAATCCACTTTTGACCTAAAATATAACTTAGCAAATTAGACAACAAGAATTTGACACGTAGTTTAACTTGTTAACTCTCTCTCTCTCTCTTTCCTTGTCACCAGTCGTAAAGGACTAAGGTATTACAAGTCCTTCTCCTCTCTTCCAAGTGTTAAATATATCGCATGAAGTACACGTACTTGAGTTGAAAACTTTGGCCAAAGCACTGGCCGGTTGCCATTACAAGGTAGCTGGGAGACGAAACACAAATTAATAATATATGAAACCTGATTGGACGTTTTACAGAAAATACAGAAAGAAGGAAAAGCAAAGGGAACTTCGGTGCTTCGTTGTAACGTACATTTAGATACAATTATGACTGATGGCTGAGTCGAATGACATGGGAACTTGGGCGTGAATAATTAAACAGCTAATAACTAGATACGTTATTTCATCCATTCCCTAACAATCATATTAAGATAGGTATTGGAAAGATAGGTATTGGAAACGATAGAGCTTTAAGTAAAGATTATGATTATCGTTTACAACTGGAAACGATATTGTTATGATATGTTCAAACTATTTTTTTCTTCTTCGAAAACGATATATACCAGAAAGATTACAATCTTCTTCTTCTTAGGTGGCGACTGGAATAGGTATCCTTATCTATTATACACCGCCCGTAGGAAATAATTCCAAGCAGTTTGATCTTCTGCGCTCCTCCTCCAATTTTTCGCACCAAGGTTCGATAGTATTTCTAAAGCCTGGTCTTTCGAATGGAGTTTTAGTCGCCCTCGTCTGCGCCGTCCATCGAGTTCGTTGTCGAAAACTTCCCGTGCCGGAGCATTTGAGTCCATCCGCACAACATGACCCAGCCAACGCAATCGCTGTATATTAATGCGTTTGACCACGCCGATGTCGGCATATGGCTCATACAGCTCATTGTTCATGCGACACCGATACTCTCCTTTAACGACGATGGGTCCATGTATTTTCCGGAGTACTTTCCTCTCAAAAACTGCCAGTACTGATTCATCCGCTTGCGTCATAACCCTGGATTCTGCGCCATATAACAAGACAGGTAGAATCAACGTCTGATGCAGTCGGATTTTTGTTTGTCAAGAGAGAGCTTTATCATTGTAATACAATTCCGTTCTTAATACGAAATCCTGAAAATATATAATAATTTTTATTCTAATCCAGAAGTAAAAGAACCGAAATATTTCATTTCTTTCAATTATTGTTTGTAAATCTGTAAATACAATATTATTATTCTGCTTTTAAACAATTTTGATTCATATTATGATTATCTAAGGAAGAGCTAATTTCAGAGATTTTGACGTTGATGTGGTTCACCAACGACATAACTTTCGGCTTCATTTTCGACATATTTTAGCTGTATGCCTATTTTGCCGTGATTTCTTGATATGGAAACTTGGATTGACGATGTCATAGGGATAGCTAAATTTTTGGTCGGCAAATATTACAGCTTTCACATCACAAAGCGAATACCACATACGACAATAAATGCCGAGAAGATGGCATCTCTTTTTGTTATCACAATGATATCGTGTTTGTTTTATTAGATTGCTACATACTCTTCTGTATCAAAGTTATCTCTTCAAATATTTCACATTTGAAAATGTGAAATATTTTTTCTTCTAACTAATGTACCGAGACAGAGATTTTAAAAATTTCTTTTATGAAAGATATGCATGGTATTACTTTGATGTATTCATCTGTATATGCAAAGAGTAATGGTTAATTTTCGTCCGATTGCGATGATACGTTGTACAAATAGTACCAATAATTTACGATAGGTGGAGCAAGAGCGACCCTCTAATGCAAAAGTGATTTCGAAGTGAATGGTGGAAAAATCTATATATATAAAATTATTGCGTTACTGACTGATTGACGGACTGACAGACTGATTGGCTAACTGACTAACTGACTGATTGACAGACTGATCATCGCCCAAGCCAAACTACAAAGTGTAAATTCACGAAAATTGGAGTTTGTATATCGCTTACAGACTAGGCTCGCTGAAAAGGAATTTCTAAACATTTTTACCTTTGAGGCTAAAAGTAGAGTAAAAAATCAAATCTAGTACTATTGTCCAGTTCAAACGGCCAGAACTGCAATCATGAAAATTGGTGTTCGTATCTCCCTTCTGGAGCAAACGAAACACGGAAAGGGGTTTTCGAAACTCTTGCTGAAAAGGATAAAAACAGACTAAAAATGGAACAAAATCTAGCTAATAAGGTGCGTGATGAAGCAACTTGAATATTATTTCATTAATTTCGGCCGTCGCAATAGAGGACGTGTGAACTGTAGCATTGTCTTGGTGAAACAACACTTTATTTTTCGCCAAATGCGGCCCATTTCCCACAATTTCATCACCTAAACGCTCCAATAAATTGACATAATATTCGCCGTTGATGGTTTTTCCTTTCTGAAGATAATTAATAAAAATAATCCCCTGCCCATCCCAAAAAACAGACGCCATGACTTTGCCTGAAGATGGAACCGTCTTCACCTTCTTTAGACACGATTTTCCCATTCCAGACCACTGCTTTGACTGTTTCTTTGTCTCAGTTTGAGAAGTGGTGGACCCATATTTCATCCACGATTAAATAGACTCAAAAATTCGGCTTTGTAATGATGAAACATCGCCAAATATCTTCACGACGCTGTTTTTGCTCTATTGAAAGTAAACGCGGCACCCATCCTGCGCACAGCTTTCTCACCTTCAAATCTTCGGTCTAGCGCCCCTGTCGCCATTCGTTTCCTGCTTAGAGTTTATTAGAATGCGAATTATGAACTAAACAATGTAACTGAATGAAATGTTGAAAATAATCAAATCAAAGAATTCCAGAAGAAAAATATATTAGACTTAAGTTCATTGCAAGTGATAATTCCAAATCGTTAATAAAAAGAACGATTATATCGTTCTCACACAACATTTTGTTCTCGATTGTACAGGGTGTCCGTCGGGAAGGTATACTACTTTGTTTTGCCGCCATTTTCGTAAATATTAGTCTTGACAGTTCATATTTGGCAGTCGTGAAGTAGAGACTTGGCAAATTTATTATGAAAAAATATTCGATAAACCAACGTGTTTTAATCGTTAAAACATTTTATCAAAATCAATCATCGATTACTGTGACGACGAGAAATTTACGTGAAACTTTTGGAAGAAACAACGTGTCAACAAGACGTACTATTTATCGTGTAGTGAATGATTTCGAAGAAAGGGGGTCTGTAGCTGATAGGGCCAAGCATGGATCACAATGTACTGCAAGATCGGTTGAAAACATTACTGCTGCTCAAGAAAGTGTTTAAAACAATCCATCAACCTTAATTTGACGTCGTGCTCAGGGGCTTGGTCTTGTATTTGTTTCCACTTAAGATTCAGTTGACACAAGAGCTTCTTCCACAAGACCATTTATGCCGCCGTACATATGCTAATAGGATGTTACAGCTCGCCCATGACAACCCCGATTTTCATGAAAAAATCATAATGAGTGACGAGACACATTTTCGTTTGAATGGATATGTGAATAAACAGAATAGTCGGTACGGGGCAATGGAAAATCAAATTATTCATCAGTCACCTTTGCATTCAATAAAAGTGACAGTCTAGTGTGCAATTTGGAATCATTGAATCTCACTTCTTTGAAACTTTAAACGGCGTAACGGTAACTGTCAATGGGGAGCGATATCGTGATATGATTGAAAACTTTTTAACGCCACAACTGCATGCTTTGGACTTGGTTAACATGCGGTATCAACAAGACGGTGCCACATCGCCTACCGCCAGGATTATAATGGAATTACTGAGAGACTTCTTTCCACAACAAGTTATTTCAAGAAATTTGTGATGTTGATTGGCCTCCACTGTCGACTGATTTGACTGCTCCGGACTTCTTTTTGTAGGGAATTCTGAAAAGCAAGGTTTATGGAAACAAACGCTTGAGCATCTCAAACAAAATATTCGTGATGAAATTAATGAAATAGCGCGTGAAATGTGTGAGAATGTAATGAAAAATGTGCCCAAAAAGACTCGCATTTGTGAGGCTAACAAAGGCGGACATTTATCTGATATTGTATTCCATATATGTGTATAATTGGCGACATTAAATAAAACATTTATCAATATAAGATCCATTCTCTTTCATTTAGTCAGAAATTATAAACAAACAAAGTAGTATACCCACCCGACGGACACTCTGTACAAACATTTGTCCATTGTAAAACATCATTGTAAAATTAAGTACCCAGAGCTTACATTTTCACAATTTATTGTAAATATTCTCAACTACAATGCAATCGGTTTCCAGTATCATTTTGAAATATCTGCAATTTTCTGTAATATGATATGCAGATACTATACGTCTATAAAAATATAAAATTTTTTGTTAGTTTTCCAAATGTTACAAATAATAATTAATATCTAATGGTGTCCTTCGTAATTGGAAAATGTTCATAATTGCTCTTACTACTCTTATTAGTTTCCAAATACGAATCTAAGTATCGATTATGGGCGAAGTAATGAAATTTGCCAGGTCGTCTTGCTCATACATTACATTTGTATGTTATAATTAAAACAAAAACAAAATATCCTACATTATTAATTATTAAAATGCAGTCGATTACATATTTAGAAGATATGACGCAAATGTTGTGGTTTAAAAAAATGTGTCCCCCTCCTAACCGCATTACTTTTTTCCCAGGATATACATTTGCATACTAGTCTAGTTATAAAATATGAATTATTTTTATGCACCAGTGACTCAATAGCATTACATATTAAATGAGTTATGAAAATAGTCGTTCAAAACCATAAATGTTGTGGTGGAAGCGTCAAGGCTATGACGGCCAGCAGGGTTAATTTTGCAGAACATAAATGATGATAGATAGAGTTATGTAATAATTTTAAAATAATGTGTAGTGGTGGTCGTTATTAGGACAATGATGTTGACTGATAAGTTCTATACGACAAAATGTCCTCCTAGATGTTAATGGCAGAAAACTGAGTGATGTTGCTGCAGCCGTCTCAAGCATTGGGAATCAGCAAAAATGAGACTGGTGGTAAACTGGGACAAAACAAAGTTGTTTGTTCCGACAAACATATAACCAACTCATTTGGGACGTTTTGTAAACGTTGGCAATATTAACTTTAGAGTAATGGATGAATTCGTTTATTTAGGCTCCGTCATGAATTAAACTATCGGTCTCATTCTGGAGATTAAGAGAAGGATATTGTGTGCGAAGAGATGTTACTATAGTATAAGCAAGCAAAGATGACAAAGATTTTTCTCGCCGACCCCAATTCCAACTATACCAGACATTGGTTTTGCCAGTTTTTGCTGTTAGGAATCCTGGATTACGACAAAAGCGGATGAATCAGTTCTGGGAGTCTTCCAGAGAAAAATACCATGGAAAATATATGGACCCATTTTTGCTAACGGAGATTATCGACGTCCATCAGCTATATATGGACATCAACGTGGTTAATGTATACCAACATATAGCGGTTTCGTTGGTTCCGCCATTTTGTGCAGATGGATTCAAACACTTTAGTACTCTAACATGAGAAGTTTTTGACTACGAACTGGAAGGGCGGCGCTGAGAGAGATTGATCAAATTCCATTGGAAGAACCAAGCTTTTAAAGTGTTGGCACAACTTGGTGAGACGAATTGAAGAAGATCGATTTCGAACGTCAATTTGAAAAGCTTTTACTAGACTTGTCGATTGGTCGATTACCCGAAGTTTTCATCAGACACTTTCAGGTGGCCGTCACTCAAAAAAAAATTCTATGGTTGTATCAGGGCTCCAATCCAATTCAATTGCGTGTTCTATAGAGTAACGTATTGTAATAGAGTATGAGGAAATCCCAGCCGTTTCAATGGAATATTGATCACTATCGGCTTTTTCACTGACTTTTTATGCTGCAGCCTTCGTCATCATTCGCACTACAAGAATCAGAAACAGAATCAGTTATTGCTCTATGTTGAGGCGATAGGCCGAGTTGATGTCGGTATACAGTTTAAAATTTTGCGAGGCCGTCACTCTGCAACAAAGGATATGATACCATATATTTTGCTCTCAAAGATTCCCAATACTGTTTTTTTAAGTTAGGTAATTACCCAGGATTCTGCGACATACCTCAGAAGAAATAGAATTAGTCTAATAGATCAGAATTCTTTTTCGTTGGGAGAGTGCTTTGCCATAAAAACTTTCAATTAGTCTGTAATAACAAATGTTTGTATGCAATAATCTTGTGATTTCATGTCTGATATTATTAATTATATTATGGCAATTAAAAATATAGTCATCAATGTGGAATCTACTATTCGATTAATAGTAACAATAATAGTCGGTTTTACTGTCTTCTACAATTTCCTTTCCAAAGCTTGAGAAGGTTGCTATTACATTGCACATTTTCGAACTTATTGTTATCAGCATGTGCATGCAAGTAACATGTGGCATTAATTGAAAATGCACAAGTCGTGTTTTCTTCAGCTTTCAACCTGCTGCTTTTTTCCTTTCCAGAAGCATGTTGACTTGATCACACAATAGGCTGGCAGACAGTCTAAGGCCTAATTTTTTCAGTTATTTGCTTTTATTGGGGTCTTCCAGGATCTGTCGTAGTATGAATGCCCGGTCTGTTGTGAATTTATCAAGTCTAAAGCCACATTTAGACAATGCAATATCGCGGAACAACGGGTTTTAGTCTTTCTCTTAATTGAGTTGACAACATTTTGTATGCGATGGGTCAAAGACTGTACGGGGTTGTTAGAGCCCTTTTTAAATGTAGAACATAATAGCATGCTCATTGGTCTCATTGTCGTTGCTTAGGGGCAGATATGTGCTTATCATCGTCACATCATCTTGATATGATCTGCCGGTAAGTCAGGACACTTTCAATTTTGTTGTTCGCAAGCTGTGATATCGTTGTTCTGATCTTGCCAACAAATTGCGCTTCTTCATATGTTCTTTCTTCCAGAACTGGCAAGTTATAGAAACACCTTACAATAAACTTTATTGTTGCCATATATACAGGGTGTTCGTCGGGAAGGTATACTACTTTGTTTGTTTATAATTTTTGATTAAATGAAAGAGATCTTATATTAATGAATGTTTTATTTAATGTCGGCAATTATGTATGGAATACAATATCAGATAAATGTCCGCCTCTGATAGCCTTACAAATGCGAGCCCTTTTGAGCACATTTCTCATTACATTCTCACACATTTCACGCGGTGTTTCGTTAATTTCATCACGAATATTTTAGTTGAGTTGCTCAATCGTCTCTGGTTTGTTTGCATAAACCTTGCTTTTCAGAATTCCCCACAAAAGGAAGTCCGGAGCAGTCAAATCAGGCGACCGTGGAGGCCAATCAACATCACCATTTCTTGAAATGACCTGTGGGAAGAGGTCTCGCAGTAATTCCATTGTAATCCTGGCTGCATGCGATGTGGCACCGTCTTGTTGATATCACATTTTAATCAAGCCCAAAGCATGCAGTTGTGGCGTTAAAAAGTTTTCAATCATATCACGATATCGCTTCCCCATTGACAGTTACCGTTACGCCGTTTTCAGTTTCAAAGAAGTGAGATTCAATGATTCCAAATGACCAAATTGCACACCAGGCTGTCTGTCACTTTTAATGGATGCAAAGGTGACTGATGAATAGTTTGAGGGTTTTCCGTTGCCCAGAACCGACTATTCTGTTTATTCACATATCCATTCAAATGAAAATGTGCCTCGTCACTCATTATGATTTTTTCATGAAAATCGGGGTTGTCATGGGCGAGCTGTAACATCCTATTGGCATATGTACGGCGGTGTAAATGGTCTTGTGGAAGAAGCTCTTGTGTCAACTGAATCTTAAATGCAAACAAATGCAAATCCTTGTGAAAAATTGTGGCCAAAGTTGTTCTTTGCAGACCAAACTCCTGAGCTCGGAGTCGAATTGAGGTTGCTGGATTGTTTTGAACACTTTCTTGAGCAGCAGTAATGTTTTCAGCCGATCTTGCAGTATGTCGTGGTCCATGCTTGGCCATATCAGCTACCCTCTTTCTTCGAAATCATTCACTACACAATAAATAGTGCGTCTTGTTGGCATGTTGTTTCTCCCAAAAATTTCACGTGAATTTTTCATCGTCACAGTAATCGATGATTGATTTTTATAAAATGTTTTAACGATGAAAACACGTTGGTTTACCGAATATTTTTCCATAATAAATTTGTCTGTCTGTTTGTCTGTACTTCACGACTGCCAAATGTGAACTGTCAAGACTAATGTTTTCCAAAATGGCGGCAAAACAAAGTAGTATACCTTCCCGACGGACAACATCATTGTCCTTGCAGCAGTTCTTATTGAAAGCACAATAAGTTGCCGCTGGGTGGCAAAAATTCAGGATTAATTTGCAGAGTCTGTACGCATAGGATATCACTATTAGGGAGCAGGCAACTTTACGTGTGTTGAATGAGTTGGTTTGTCGTTCTAGCTAGTCTTACTCCTTACTTATAAGCAACCAAGTGACTATCTGAGTCCATGTTAGTATTATGGATCACATGCGCGTCAAGTGCTTACTTTGATCAGCATACAAAGCCAACGTATTTCATTACATATAAAATTCGATATTGCATAAAATCTAAGCTAATCCAATATTGTTTTCTTGTCTCTTTTCAGGTAAGTGTAACGTTTTCTGCTGATTTTTTTCTGCATGCTAAGTGCCATATTATGATTAAGGTAAACTTTCAGAGGAAAACTACAAACCTTTGTAAATTAACTGAGTGTCCTGTATATTTGCTTACAATTAGTTAAGTTGAAGGACAATGAGAACATCATATTCTATCCATTCATATGAATTAAATCTTAATTGTTAAGGAAGCTGCGGGACTTTTGCTGGTTGAAGCAAACAACTTGCCAACACATTTATTTTGCCGAAACTGCTATATGGCTGTGAAATATTTGCCAGCAATGACATCGTTAACAAACGTAGACTAGATGTTGCTTATAATGCTGGGCTAAGACATGTATATAGAATCAATAGTTATGATGGGGGTTTCCTTCTCTGAAACTCTTTATATGGTGTTAGCTTAGATGATCTGCTGAAGATTACAACGCTAATTTCTCTACATAAAGTTGTATATGACATGGCTATATCTCAGAATGGGAATTCCTTGGTGTTCGCACGACGCTGCTTGCATATATCTGATTAGCAATTGCAAATATGCGAGGTGTGTTCAAAAACTAAGGCGAATTTTCGTTTTTCTCAAAAAATATTTATGCATCAGATTCTATTCTATCCCCTTCAAAGTAGTCTCCCCTCAGATACAACGTACATGTACCAGCGTGTTTTTCCAATCTTCGAAACAGTTCTGATATGCACTTTTTGGTATGTCCTTGAACCCTCTCAGCGATTTAGTTTTTTATTTCCTCAATCGTCGAAAAACGCCGTCATTTCATGGGGTTTTTCAATCTTGGATACAGGAAAAAGTCGCAGGGGGTCAAATCTTGTGAATACGGTGGCTACGGCACGATAACGGTGTAGTTTTTGTCCCATTAATCTCTCACAAGCAAAGATGAGTGAGCAGGTACATTATCATGATGTCATGAATTTTATTTTTTCCACAATTCCGGGCGTTTTTGCGTATTGTTTCTCGCAAACGGCGCATAACTTCAAGGTAGTATTCCTTATTTACCGTACGACCTTGTGGTAAGAACTCCTGATGCGCTACGCCATAATAATCGAAGAACAGTGAGCAAAACCTTGGCATTTGATCGAACTTGACGTGCTTTTTTTTAATCTTAGCTCTCCTGGACTCTTCCATTGGGACGATTGGGCTTTGGTTTCGATGTCATAGCCATAATATACCGATGATTCGTCACCAGTTATGACCCTTTTAAGCAAATCTGGACCATTTCTGAGCGATGCTTATGCGACGTTGTTTTTGGTTAAAATTCAGCAATTTTGGAATGAACCACGCGCTTCATGCCAAAAATTTCCGAAAAGATTGCATGGCATGAGCCAACCGATATGCCGACATCCTCAACAACTTCTCTAATTGTGATTCGACGATTCTCCATAACAACTTTCTTCACTTTTTCAACATTTTCATCGATAATTGATGTGCTGGGGCGTCCAGAGCGAGCGTCGTCATTCACATCTCCTCGACCTTCTGTGAAGAGCCTGTACCACTTGTAAACATTTTTTTGACTCAGAGTACTCTCATCGTATGCCACTGTCAACATTTCAAGTGTTTTTGAGCACTTAATTCCATTTTCTACACAAAATTTGATGCAACTTCTTTGATTTATATTTTTCGATAGCACAAAATCGCCGAATACGCAAAACACTTGTCTTTTTTATGCCTCTCACAAACAAACTATACATGCTATATGGATAAAACTGTCAACATATCTTCGAGACGAGTGTAACAACATAAAAAAAAAATAATCGAAAATCGAATGTACGTAGCCCATGAAGTTTGAAAGTTTACCTTATTTTTTGAACACACCTCGTATTCTGAACGTGTCTATGGAACTTTATACCATTTAGTATGCAAATTCATTCATTTTTGGTTTATCAAGCATTGATCCTTGCCATTGTGCACGAAATACAATGTCATTCAAATGATCGCTTCTGGATTGGTTGCGGCAGTGGATCATTTTGAGGTAGTTTTCGATCACTTGTTTTGCTCATTTCGGGCGGTGTTTCGGCGATAACTTGACGAATCTTGGCTTTAAAATGCTCCAACGTTTGGGGATTATCCACCCAGAATGCAGCCTCACAAAAAAAGTCAAACGGCGTTAAATCGCGTGATCTTTTTGGTCATTTGACGTCGCCAAAACGTGAAATTACGCTTTCTGGAAATTTCTCATGCAATAAAGCCAAAACCGGTCGTATTGTGCGGCTCATGGCACCGTCTTGTTGACACCACATATTGTCCAATTCATAATCTTCAATTGCAGGCAAAAAAAAGAATCGGTTATTATACGGCCATGGCGTTCTGAATTGAAATTCGAATCATCCGCCACACTGTCACTAACCGAAGCGATATTTTCGGCAGTGCGTACATTGCGATGATGGCCAGGCTTGAACCAGTCTCTTCAAATTTCTTTGTATTCTCCCCAATTACTTACACAGTAGGGCGATTATGACGTCCACAATCACTCCGTGATGTACGAAAAGTGGTCACGTTTGAATCACTACTTTTGTAGTAAGTTTTAACTATTTTTACGGGTTCATCGGTTCTTGAGCGATCCATTTCCATAAGTGGCAGCCTTGCAAGACCGGCGGTTTTGAAACCACTAAATGGATAACACTATAATATCGAACATATTATAACACAAAAGCGTAGATTGTTCCGATTTTATTATTGGAAACCGATGCAAAGAAGCTGGTAATGCCGGCACATTTTTGTTCGAAGAAACAAAGTTTCGTGGAATTTGTTTTCTCGTGAAAGGAACAGATACTTGGTTTAAGATATTCCAAAAAAATGTTGTGATTATTATATTATTTGTAGCTGTTACTTTATTCTGTTAGCTTGCTATTACCTACTAATGTGATATTTGATTTTGCATCATTGGGCAATATTTCAAAATAATTTATATTTTATTCAATAATACGAAAATTATACCCATTTAAATTTTCAGCAGTTGCAACTGAACTGAAACGTTGCTCTATATTTATTAGTTTTTTTTTTAACAGTTTTATTATATCGCAATACCGCCCCGCTCAAATTTTGTAATCTGAGTCACCGCCATTAAAATTCGAACAATCATTTCAAGTAACCACAATTTCTATAATTTCGATATTAACAGAAACCTTATGATTTCGATATTCGTATATTAGTTCTAATGGGTCTGATTTTCTTCCTGGTTAGCGTTCTGCAATATGTACGAAAATCTGAACTCAATGGCCGCTAATGTGGTTTTAAATAAAACTGAGGCGAGAATTAAAAATATTGCTGAATCATGGAATTATTTTTAGGTTGTTACGATTTCAAACGTTGTGGTAAACTTCGTGTTATGTGTGTAGTTATTTTTCATTTGTTTGTCTTTAGAACGTATTACACGTTTATCAGTTGCAATTTACCTGATTCTATCTACAAAGTTGACATAAAAACTATTGTCATGTCTTTGGATAGGAGTGGGAAAGGTCTACTCGAAATATTTCGGAAGATCATTAAATGCGGTTAACCGGTTATTATCAAAGAAGTAAATTATTTTTTTTTCATATTTGTTCAAGATATCTTAAATAGTATTATTGGACGTTAATGTTGTAGACGGGTTTTATTATTAGGAAAAAGTTCATTACTAATAACACTACATCGACAGCTATAAAAATTACTTACTAACTTCTATTTATTATTTGGCTTTGCAGTCAGAAAATTATGAAAATGAATAATAAATCCACTAGAACTTACTTAGATGGCCGATCATTAGTTTGGTTGGTTTTTAGTTAGGCAGGGCGAAGAATTACAAATAATTTCGGCTCATCTTTTCGAATCAGTCAAACCATTGTTTGATATTTTATATTCTATAAGAACTGTGGAATTCTGCTGGATTTAGGTAATTTAGACCCCAATTACGCGATTTCTGAATCCCAAACTTCGTCTCCAACTCCAATACCGAGTCCAATTCCAAGTCCAATATCAATTCCAACTTCAACTTCAACTTTAACTTCAACTTCAACGTCAACTTCAACTTTACCTTCAACTTCAATTTCAACTCCAACTACAACTTCACCTTTTACTTTAAATCCGATCATAATTTTAAATTCGAAAATTTATAAGATCTATGTGTATTGATGATTGATCGTGGCATCACGCGACTATCGTTCGCGCGATAGCGGGTTTAGTCCCCGATACAGCCACCCATTCCTATTTGAACGGCGACCACTTCGAAGTGTCTGACGAACACTTAGAGTTATCGACCAATCCACATGTCTAGTAAACGTTTCTCAAACTGAGGTGTTTGTAAAACTGCAGGTCTCATTGAGTAAGTCTAAAAATAGAATGCGTAAAGTATGCTTGCTAGATATGAGAAGCTCTCCCATATTTCATTCATGGAATGAAAGGGAATTTGTTATTTTTTAGTAGTTTTGTATGACAATGAAGGCTTTATTTACCATAGTTAAAATGATCTGATTAAATATGCATCGATTTGCTCGATAATTTGTTGCCATTTTTATGGTAATTCCATTACTTCTCTTGCAAGAGCTCTCATCCTTATTAGCCAAAGATTGTGGAAGTCGATTTTTACAAACTTATCTTGAGGTGAACTTTTCATTAACAAAATCATTCGCTATAGACGGCAACAGATGGTAATTACTTGGTGCCAGTTTCGGACTATAAGATGAATGCATAAGAACCTCTCAAGCAAGAGATTTTGGGGGACTCTGGCGAGTCATTATCCCAACAAGAGCGCAAGATTTAAATGACTGATGCAGCAATTGAATTGTTTCTCTGGCTGTATGACATGTGGCGCCGTCTTGTTGAAACCACATGCCCTCCACATTCACTTCTTCAATTCTAGGCACGAAAAAACTGATTATCATTTCACGATACCGAACACTATTGACTGTTTGCGCTTGACATGCCTCATTTTCATAAGAAAAAGGTCCAATGATTCCTCCAGCCCAAAATCCACACCACACAGTGACACGATGAGGATGCATTTGCTTCTTGTGAATCACTCGAGGATTTTCCACACCCTAAATGCGACAATTCTGCCTATTGACTGACGAAGTCATCAAGATGGAAATGGGCCTCAGCTGGCTTCAGTTCCTGAGTCAATTGAACTTTGTATGCATGAAGATGCAAATCTTTTGTCAAAATTCGCTGCATAGTGGATTTGGAGACACCAATTTGCTGAGCTCGGTGTCGAATTGAGGTGGATGGAGTTTGAGCGACATAAATGGCGCCAAATTTAAATCTTGTGTTCTTGTTGTGACACCCTTTAGATGTGTGTGGTCTGGCAGTGTACTGATGCAACACAATACTTCTCCTATCCTCAGATTGTCGAATTGTTGATAGCAGAGGTCGGAATTAAAAGTTTTGAGCGTAAGTCATAGTAGAATGTTCTCTGTCAATCCCACCAGAAAAAAATCTTTACCGTCAATCTTGACTTTTGGCCACCATTTGCGGTGGCCTAACCCTATTCGATCACGTTGTCGCCGTTAGTCACTAACTTTTCACCACCAGTTATCATCCGCTTCAGAAATGGGTCAATTTTGTTGAGATTAGGAAGCGACTCACAAATGAAAATTCTTATGGGCCATGAGTTTTTTTTTTTTTTTTTTTTTTTTTTTTTTTTTTTTTTTTTTTTTTTTGCGTTAACACATTTGGCACTCATGCATCGAGCTTCTTTTTGTATTCAACTTTATAACAACGATTTCAGACGTGTTTTTGTGCAATGTAGAGCTCCTAGATAATCGAAAGAACGCTTAAGTGGTAGTCGTACGTGATAATTTCCATTATTCCATCGATATTTTCGGGAATTGGCATTTTAGAGCGTGGGGCATTTGTGACACCAAAATTACGGGAATGAAATCGATGAAACCATCATTGCACGTGATTGGCTGTTACACTATTAGGGTCATAAACGCTGTTCACATTTTCACTCGCCTGTCTAGAGTTTTCGCATGTATTGAAGAGAATCTGTAAAATGTGGCGTATTTTTTCTTTGCTTGTGTCCATCAGGTAGGCACAAAACTGCCTAATTAGTTTTCTGAGTGCCAAATCGTATATTTTTTCTTAAGTACAGATTACCAAAACCATGTATTGGGTAAATAATATATTTATTTTTACACCTTATATGAAATGAATTTCTCTACTTATAGCTAATTATTTCTCCCCTCCTCTGCATTCACAGGCACTCACTTTTTTTTAGATTATTTGAACCTTAAATTTTCTTGCATTAAATAATATGTTTTTATTCATTTTATGTTAAGCACAACAATTTTTTTTAATTTAATTTAAATAACTAACATAAAGAGTGATTTCTTGATCGTAGTTTTTTTCAAGTATCGAATAAACCACTCAAATTTGCATCATATATTAAAATTTTTTATTGGAATCGATAAATTGGTATTTGCCATTTAATTTTTAAAGATAATTTCATGTAAATATTGACCGCGGCTCCGTCTCGAAATGTACATTCGGAAGGTCCAACTTTTCCATTTTCGAGCATTTCGGCCTGTATTCCACGAATAACGTGTGTTATGTTATCCTGTAAGGCTTCAATAGTGTTCGGCTTGTCCACATAAAATAACGACTTGACATAACTCCACATGAAATAAACAAGAAGTGTTAAATCACAAGATCTTGGGGGCCAACTCACAGGGCCAAATCGAGAGATAAGCTGCTCACCAAATTCATACCTCAACATATCCATTGTTTCACGAGCAGTGTGGCATGTTGCACCGTCCTGGTGAACCCACATGTCACCCAAGTTCAACTTAGCCAATTGGGGCAAAAAAATTCTTTGCGGTTGAGTAACACATGTCCAATCGCTGAGAACGGCGACGAATTGACATTTCACGATCGTCATTAACACTGGTCGCAACGGCTGCAATATTTTCTTCGGTACGCACTCTACGCTTGCGAGTTGACCATAAAATCGTTGACGACGCACATTTGTCATAGAGCACGAATTTTGATAATAAATTTCAACGATTTGTAATCGTTGCTCGTTTGTTAGTCTTTCAATGATGGAATGGCAGAGTATACTGTACACTTTTCACTTTGACAGATGACATTTGGACGCCATTACCAACCAGTGCTGCCAACCTGAAAAACATAAATCTTAAAAAATCACCCTATACAATGTAATCAAAAAAGAAAACTCCTAAAAGGCTCAATAATGTAAATTAATAATGTGTCCATCCCCCAGATCCTTGAAATACTTGAAAAGTCTGATTTAGCATCGAATCAAACATTTTT
This sequence comes from Philornis downsi, assembly GCA_019455685.1. Classification (NCBI taxonomy): domain Eukaryota; kingdom Metazoa; phylum Arthropoda; class Insecta; order Diptera; family Muscidae; genus Philornis; species Philornis downsi. The sequence continues at coordinate 20,698 of JAHXMU010018542.1, forward strand.
TGGAACTCGGCACATGGTATTTGAGCCCACTCCTGAGATACGGTTTTTCGAATCTCTTCCTCCGATTGAAATTTTTTCCTGTTAGCGTAAACCCGACGGTCCGGATTGCCCGGTTGGTTTCAATAGGATTTAAATCCGGATCTGGCCATGACATGGTGGTAATTTCTTTGTCTTGAAACCGGGTTCAACTAAGCCGAGAAAACGTGTATGGCCGCATTATCCTGCTGAAAAATCAAGTCGCTAGATGGTTCTTCATCCAAAAAGTTCACAAGAACATTCTCCAAGAAATTTATGTAGCATTCTGAATTCAAATGTCCGGAAATTTTACATATTGTGGTTTGATTGTGGTAGCTAAATGCAGCCCAAACCATTGGCGATTCGCCGCCAAAGTTTCGCTTTGTGGAATAACATTCAGCCGGCTGAATGTCTTGCCAGTAATAATTAAAGCCATTTGGGCCATCCAAATTAAACTTTTTCTCATTTGAGAAAATTACATTTTTCCACTTTTCCGAACATTAAAACTTTGTGTCCGTTTGATAGAGCCGCTTTAGACATCATTTGTTTTCAAATTAGTCGGTTGCTAGTTGCCGCTTAGTTATTGGTAGGTTTAATTGTGATACAACTTCCGAAGCCGTTCAATGTTTTTTAAGTCCTGCGCGTATAAAAGCGGCTTTACTCGTGGTGACACTTTCTGATTGTAAGAATATTTTCTATTACTGTTGTAATTTTCTTTCTGTTTTACGGCATTATCTACAGCAGTAGCAGAACGTTCCAGTTTGCGTGGAATCTTTTGGTTAGACCATACGACATCCTTGTATGCAAGGACTTGAGTGACTTTTTCGCTGGCCAGCGGTCTGTCCTTTACCCATTTGAAAATAATTTAAAAAACACCGGCTTTTACACAAATAAATGCTAAAAAAATATGTTAAATAAATCTAATTCCAAAACAACACAAATCAACTCCTGAACTGACCTCTTTGGACGACTTAAGACGAATGCCTTTAATTGAATTTCGGCATCAAAAATGACGAGAATTCACGAAATTTACTTATATAGGGTGGCGCATAAGTAACTTTAAGATTTGATCAGTGAATACACTTTTTGTTTCATTTTTTTTTCGTCTCTTTACAGAGCTAACTAAATAGTACTTGGGAAATTAATGATGGAAAGGCTCAGCACAGAACAACGAACCAAAGTTGTTCAATTTTACATTGAAAGTTAGCATTCGATTATTCAGATATATCGAAATTTCTTTCATGTTCGAAATGCTCCTAGCGCACAGTGGTCGAAAAGCCTCATCTAGCGGTACTTAATTATTAGCGCTTAGGGAAATTTCTTTTTTATTTGTGTAACAATTTTTTTAGTTGCTAATAGATTAAGCTGCAATGGTAAACCAAAAATTTTTTTTTAAAAAATATATATATTTTTTTTTTTTTTTAAGTTGCAACTTTTTTCTATATTTTAGACATTGTTTATTTCATTCAGGAAACCATAATAAAGTTAATATATTTAATGTTTCACATTCTTTTGGGCTAAACTTATTTAAAAGTTTAATATTAAAAACCTTTTTTTAATTATTTATTATTATTTATTTATTTTAAAGTCAGGAAAACAAAATTTTAATTTATTTTTAATTTTTCAAAATATTATAATTTTTTTTAAAAGACATAATTTTTGTGTTAAATAGCTTAAGCAGAAATTTTAATTATTGTTCATCAGAAGATGACAAGCTTTCATCTGAACAAAGCTCCTCATATTCTACATTTTTATCAAATAGAAGTTCAAGCACTTCTTTATCTAAAACAAATTTTTTATTTAAATAGCTTTGGCTTTTACGCAAAGATGATATAACAGGATCGGATGAACATAAAAGCACATGTATCAAATCCTCCATCGTATTTTTCCTTGAACTTTTTCGTGTATGGTGCTCGCGGTAATTTCGGAAATCTTTGTTTCTTGCTTCTAATGCTTCTTCGGACATTTGTCCAATAGGAAGTGGGACGGCATTTATAATGTCAGCTCCATGAACTAAAATTTTGTATTTTTCCAAAGAACAGTGGATCCATATACCACTTGCAAAGGCACAATACAAACTGCAAGTAAATGTTCGTCTGTCATCATACTTTCAGCATCGCTAAAACTTTGCCTATAAGTTGAATGTCCGCTACTTCCATCACAGCCCCATTTATATATTGCTGTTACTTTTTCCGTGGAGCATCAACATTAATATTTTGAAATGCATTTGAGTGAGCCTCAGCGATTCTTGCAATGGTATGGTCCACCAAGTCCTGCAAAGGTACTTCAGCAGAAATATCAGAAACGTGTACACGATAGGGGTAGCACTTTTTTTTTTGCTGACAGGAGAACATCATACGCTGGATAGATGTTAGCATGTCGCACTTTTGCACCAGCTTGCATTAACTTGTAAGAATGCTTTGTATAACCGCCATCTACATATATATACAGGGCCGAAGCCTCCTCTGGTGTATACTTAATATGAGGTTGGGCATCTGATTCAAGATATGTCTTAATTTTCCTAACTACACCTTCATCATCATTCATCATTGACACTATTTTCGACGCACTTCGCTTTCCTGCTTTGTATAAGCTGGAGCTCGCTGCTACCATAAGCTCATCAGAAGAAGCTTGGTTAGTTATAGATGCAACTTTTCGAAGCTGTGTCCTTGCAACGCAATTTGCGAATACCTTTTCCTTTCGGCCAGGACCACTTGTAGATTCAACTAACAAAAGTGGGCTATCTAACCACTCCTTATTGTTTTCCTTAAACCTCTGGCAAACTCTGTGGCAACTTTTCCATTTTTCTACCAATCTGGAGTTGAAACTTCTTAGCCTTCTACTGATTTCACGGCACTGCTCGTCATTATATTTACTCCTGTCGATGACAGTACCAAATACATGGGCCTCCATGGCACAAAATTTTTTGGAAGGAATTTCCTCATCGCGCCATATTGCAAAAAGTTCTCCTTTGGAAACCGACATTGTTCCTAAAAAGTTAAATTTTTTAAAAATGAGCAAAAACGGGCACATGATTTTGAACGTACACGTTAAGGACGAATCATATTACTGAACAGAAAAGGAATTAGCTTGAACACGTTTGAGTTTCATTAGTTACCTTCCACGGAAGTCTCGCATTAACTAATTTTAAACAGTTATTATGAATACTAACTTTATCTACACTTTATCATTGAAAATACAAAAACACGTCACAACAATTATTTTTTTTTTAGTTAATACATACCCTTAACTTTAAATCAAAACACTTTAATTGCACTAAAATATTACTGATTTCTTAATATAGCGAAATTCGATACGCGTCACAAACAGTCGGGAATGTTTTCCACAGCACTTGCTGTAATATTTTTTATGTTTGCTCACAGCTCACAGCTGTGCGAATATGCAAAGCAGAACAAAATCGATATTACTAATAAAATCAGTGGATTCTTAGTTACCAGAGGCAAAACAATTTTAACAGCATTTCATAATTTGAAATTTGAATTAAATCCTGCAAGATCAGGCAAATCGACCACTGTGTAGCGCTCCAACAATTTACCGATTGGTTCAGCGTTTTGGGCAACAAGGGGCTGTCTGTGATCTTCCGCGCGCTGGAAGAGCTCAGTTTGAAATAAAATAACCATTGCTCGAGTGCAAGCAAGTATCGAGGAAAACCCCGAAACTTCCACCAGGCGATGTTCTCAGCAGTTAGGGATGTCTACGCGGTTCTTGAAAAGAATTTTATATGTGTTACATCTTTTTCCATATAAAATGCAATTAACTCACGAGTTAAAACCAAATGATGCACAGGAACGCATTCGATATAGACGTCGTCAACGTTACTTATGCACCACCCTATATTAGCGACAAAACTAGCTGCAAATTTGATGTATGCTAAAAATAGAAAACGATGGAAAGACAAAGCAAAATAGAAAAGATGAAGGTTCTGTTATTAGAAAATTCAGTTTTATCTGCAAAAATGCAGTTGCCTTTAATTGAATTTCGCTGAGTGTATTATATGTATTATATCGGATTTTATTTGAATGACGTTTATATTGGGAATTATACGAATCGTATATTCCGGGTTCTAAACCCTGACGCCTTCATCTAACGTAGTGTGAGTCGCAAAGTCTTTATTTACAATGTCTGTGATTATCAACAGTTGGAATTAAAACGTTTTTTTTTTATCGCTAAACTACATATAATCGGTTAAATGCATTCAAATTTTTGCCGAACCGTACTTCACAAAAAGAGCAAAATAATGGAGGTATCATAAAAATAGTTAAACACATTAAAACGTAATAAAACTATCATATACGGGAATTGTGTGTCAACAAACCGAGCCAACACCTCCGCGATGCCCCGCATATCAATTGATATTTGCAAGACATGTTCATATTCAATCAATTTTTTTTCTTTTTCGCTGCGTAATAAATAACCTTGTGCCAATAATGAAAAAAAAAACTCAAAGTTAATGCGAAAAATTAAAACGAAATTATGCAAAAGAAAAGTGAATTAAACAATGAAATGTTTGCTGTAGTGGAATAAATGCTTAAATCCAAAAAAAAAAGCAACAACAAGATATTACAAACATTTCCCTTGCGATAAAATCCCCCATCGATTGCATGTGATTTATTTGGATTCGTATCGTATCTGTGAACGTCACTGCTGCATAGTGGGTGAAGTTAGCGTATGATGTGAAATTTCGTATATTTCATAACATAAAAACAAATTCTCTTGAATCTCATGAATAAGATATGGGAAAGTTTTTCACATTCAATGAGCTTACATACATTCTATTTTTAGACTGACTCAACGGGACCAACAGTTTAACGACGATTCCGAACGTCAGAGTTTGAGATGTATTTAGGTTACGTTTTTTTTTTTTGATATCATCCTATATAGGATACAGGTAAAGGATACCGAAAAACGCATCGTCGCGATGATGCGACGCGTCGCTTAGCACAATTAACTTGGCAGCATTGCTATTTATGAAATATTTATTCATTTTGTTTTGTTCTTATTCGTAATCATTTTATCATCTAAACAAATCCATACAAACATACATCGATACGTACATCGAAAGAAATCCATACAAACGGCAATAACGCCAATAACACACAAAACCAAAACTCACCAACTGATGTTTGTAAAGAAAATAACAACCTGTATTTACGTTATTTGACGTTTTCCTTCTTCTTTAACTTCTTTCTTTACTTTTCGTAATAGAACTTGGTCGCATTGTTATTTTCCATACTTTTCTACTACTTTTTTATACAACTTATCCCCATTTAGCTTGGCGTGCAAAATTATTCCCGTTAGCGTATACAGGATAGCATTTGTATGGCGAAATGGGTTTAAGATACCAAAAAAAACGCAATCTTACCAGACACGTCGATTACTCGACCATCGAAGTGTTCGCCAGATACAATGAGGTGACTGCAGCTCTAATAATGTTAGATGGCTGCAACGGGAATTGAAACCGCTGTTATGCGAACACTAGTCGCGTATACTAACTATCGCGCCACGGTCGATCACATATGATCTTTTGAGGTTATCCATTTTTCACACATAAAGCATTATTTCGATGAAACTTTTATTTCATTATAGTGCTTAGACCTTGTCATTATGTACGAAATAAAGGGTTATCTATTTAGTGGTTTTAAAACCGCTGGTCTGGCAAGGCTGACAGCTGTTAAATACCTATCATATAAAGTGTTATTTATCTCGTAAAAGATTTGTCATTTAAGAACTATTTGTACGCGTTCTTCGGTTGTTCAACGATCCATATTCGTAAATGACAAGCCTTTCACTAAATAAATATGAACAGAATATGGATCTAATTTTGGTTGCACTTTGACCTTTCAAATGAAAATATTGAATTACTTAACGGTGAACAGTTTTTTCCATGTTTACAAATTCACTGAGTTCGTTTATCGTTCAAATAATGCTAACAAACGAAGCGCTTTAAAACTTAAAACATATGTTTTATAAGGTTGCTACTTTTCTCCACCTTTGTTTTATTAGGCACTGATAATGTGAGCACCCATCTCTCCAAAAAATTGATTTTGGATTTGTATATTTTCGTCTTTTTTATATTTGCGGGGAAATATTTCCACTCCCCTTCAACGTTTTTTGAAAAAATAACGGCTACCAGACAGGCGAAAAAAAAAATGTTTTTTTCCGGTTCACCAAATTTTGTCAATTTTTCTGTCACTTCTTTCAAAATGTTGGTTTTATACACAAAAAAAAAAAAATTTTTTTTTTTATTTCTTTCTTTTATTTCAAAGTTTTTACGAAAACAAAATACTCCATTTTTTGTTTTTATATTTATTTATTGAATGAAATTTTGGAAATGTTTTTTGCCTTTCTGCTAGAAACTTGGACTTAGACGTGTGAAATCATCATTTTCTTTCAAAGTTGAGACGGAATTTTTCACTTTTCTTTTTTCCACAACATTAAACTATAAGAATATCTAGTAAACGTTCACTACTTTACAAACTTTCTTTATTCCTGTTCTATCGAGCCATTTTTTGAATCTTCGCCAAATAATCCTTTCATCGAGGCTATTTTCAATAGGTATACATAAACTTTATAATAAAGCCGCACATTTTTCTTCATTTGAAATGCTCTTCGCCAGATAACAACAAAATAAAGCTAATAATATACAGGGTTGCCCATATTCGACGGACCCATGTTTTTTAAAAAAAAATCAAAGAAAAAA